>JASAND010028862.1:0-18945 GCA_030248195.1 Trissonchulus latispiculum
TGAAGAATCGATATGAAATACCTGTATTAAAATCTGCGGATGGACGCAAAATTATTGAAGATGCTGATAAGTGTAATGTCTTAAATGAGTTTTTTGGATCTGTATATACACTAGATGATGGGATATTACCTACTGTATTACACTCAAATCCGTCCACTTGTGATGTCATTGATTTTGATGTCGTTGATGTATATGACGTTCTCTGCAAGATGAAACCAACCATGGTTACCGGTCCTGACGACATACCATATATTTTTATAGAACTTTTGCTGCGGAACTTGCTTTCCCTATTTGGACTCTTACTGATTTCTGCTATAGATTAGGTTATGTGCCAAGGGACTGGAAAGATGCTAATGTTGTTCCGATTTATAAAAATAAGGGGTCCCGTGCAAATGCAGATAATTATCGTGATGTGTCTTTGACCTGTGGTGCTGCTAGACCCCTTGATTTCTTTATGAATAGAACTGTTATGTCTCATTGTATTTCGAACAATATTTTTGCGAAATCTCAACACGGTTTTTTAAAAGGTAGGTCGACAGTCACAAATCTACTTCAGTGTCAGTATAAATGGTTGAAATATGTTGATGAAAAAAACTCCATTGATGCGGTTTACGTGGATTTGAAGAAGGCTTTCAATTCTATTTCCCTTCCTAAATTGCAGTTGAGATTAGAAGCCTATGGCTTTAAAGGCAAAGCTTTGAAATTACTACGGGCTTTTACAATGGATAGAAGGCAAAGAGTACGTATCAATGAGTCGTTTTCAGATTGGGTTGCTGTTGTTAGTGGCGTGCCTCAAGGATCTATATCTGGTCCCACGTTGTTTTTGTTATACATTAATGAAGTCTTGATGTTAATTGATGATGACTGTAGTGCGGGTTATGCTGATGACATCAAATTTTTTGCAAATGGTCGCGATAGACAAATTTTCTTTCTTTCTTTCTTCTTTCTTTCTTGCCGCCTTGATTTGCCTGAACCAGTGTAAAGTAGCAAAAACCAGCTGAAAAAGGAAAATTGTTTAAAAATTCATTGCGGACGCAATATAAGTCGTAGCCACAAAACTTTATATCGTTGGATTCAGATTGAACTTTATCATTATGTAATTTTTACTCACCTTTGCTAGACTCGCTATGTTGCAATTTTGGGTCAAAAAGTGGTATTTTTCGAAAAAATCGACTTTCAAATTTTAAAATCTCACATATATCAGGTGAAAGCAGACGCCTAGGCGGTCCTGAAAATCTAATCGAAAAACTTTTCCATTGAGCGAGTCGCGAGTAATAACCAGTCAAATTCGAAAAAGCGGCAAAGATCAAAGGATTTTGAAAATCTAAAAAATTGAATAACTCACGCAATTTTCAGCCAAAAAAGTTGAAATTTGGTGTGTAGCACTTTCATACAAGGGGAAAATTTTCCTGAAAAAATCGCGGCAGTACCATGTACCAATCCTTCTGGACATATAAAAGCGGCGCCCTTTGAAACCGCACGGGAAATTTCCAAAAAAATTTTCACGAAAAGAAAGATCTCATCAGTCCGGTTCAGAAAATATATACTTTGTGGTAGCTATCTTGAGCCGTTTTTGAGATATAAAGAAAACAATTTAGCTTTCTACATTTTTTGGTCAGACTTTAGTTTACACTGCTTCAGTCAAATCACGGCGGCAACATCAGAGAGCTAAAAACCAGCTGAAATAAGGGATATTGTTTAAAAATTCATTGCTGGCGCAATATAAGTCGTAGCAACAAAATCTTTATATAGTTGGATTCAGCTCAGCTTGAATTTTATGATTATGTTGTTTTTACTCACTTTTGCTAAATTTGCTTTGCCAAAATTTTTGGTCAAAAAGTGGTAATTTTCAAAAAACTCGACTTTCAAAATTTGAAATACCAGGTGAAAGCGGGCGCCTAGGCGGTCCTGAAAATCTTGTCGAAAAAATTTTCCGTTGAGCGAGTCGCGAGTAATAACCAGTCAAAGTTGCAAAAAGCGGCAAACATTAAAGGAAATGGAAAAACGAAATTTTGGAATAAAATGCTTATTCCTCAACCGATTTTTTTCGTTCTTGTGTCAATCGATGCGTCTTCGGACGGGAAAATTTTTCTGAAAGAATGAGCTGAATAGCTTGAACGGTCCGAAACAATTCCCCGAAAAACCGATATTTTAAAAACTTGTAAATTTTATAAAAATGTTTGTCTCGCTGCAAGGATTCCGAAAATATATGGTTTTATGGGGTTACGACGTATATTTAGTTCACTGGAGGCTTTACAGATTTTGTATACACATTTTTGTGTCAGACTCTAGCTTTTTAATTTGTCCTCGTGAAGTAGAATGACTTCCTTGAAGTAGACTAGCTTCCTAAACCTATAAAAGTAGTAGCTCCACTGCAAAAGTGTTATTTTGCTCTCTCGCTCACTTTCTTTCATATCTACTCCTATCTTGCTTGACGAAGTTTATTGTGGAAGTTCAAGTTTTTAGTTTCAATTTTAGGATTGTTTTTACACATATTGTTTTTTGATTGCTTTTTGCAGTGTTTCAGAATTTCAGTCGAACATTTATACTGTTCCTGTTGCAAACGGAGCCGCGTCTTCAAACGAAACCTTTCGTCTTCTACCTGTTTCTCATATGGGGAGGCATTGAAATAGTTCGGTACGTTTTTGTAGTTTTGTACGTACAGTTCTTTGTACGTTCTCTTGTCACGTACGTATACCTGAGTTAAAGGTGTTTTCTGGAGTGTTGTTTTCTGAGTTCCGTCTCAGTACAGTTCATTCTATTCCGGCGCACATTACTATTTAAAGATAATTCCATTTACGTGCAAAACTTACAGGGAACAGTCAATTTCGAGTTACAAGTGCAGTGCAAGTGTTTCATAAACATTTTCAGGAACTCGACAAACTTAGCTACGATTCTGCTACTACTACTAGCACTAGCACTGTTAGTGCGAGTTACAAGCATACTAGACTAAGTTTTGTTGAAAATGATGATAATTCTTTAAAAAATTTTATCTTTTCTTTCTCTAAAGGAAACCATTTCAAATTTTAGGACACCACTAAGAGCATATTCCACGTCATTTTGTAAAGCTTTCCAGACAAAAATTTTAAAATAGCAAAAGTTATAGGAGATTTACTGAAAGTTCTCTAGTTAAAATTCACTAGAGAACTAGACAACTGCTAGTAGCGGACTAGCCTGCAATAGCTGAAGTTTTATGAAACAGGTGCTAGCGGGCAGCAGTTGCACTTGACTATGCACTAGACTCGCAACTCCAGTGCTAGTACAAACTCGACTGCAAAACTTTTATGAAACACATTTGCTACTCGACTCGACAACTAGCAGAGTCTAGTTGTCGAGTCGAGTAGGAAAAAAGTTTTATGAAACTGCCCCCTGGGGTGAAGTTACGATTTTTAAAGAATTATGGTCAGTTTTGTTTCTACTCTACTCGCAGGTGCAACGCAGGTACTCGTACTTTCCCAACTTGCTTAGCTAATTTCCGCAAGTTGGCTGAAAAGCTTTATGAAACACTTGCAGTAGGCTGCAACTTGCAAGCTCGTCTGAGCACTAGCAGCAATGAGTGTTTCATGAAGCCCGCTGGAAACCAAATAGAAGTAACTGCTTTAACATGTGCATACTTTGTGAAAATGTCATTGGATTTTAAAGATTTTGGAAAAGTTACGTTTTTTAGAGAATTACGAGTATTAGTATTATTATTAGAGTTTTATGAAATTGGCCCCAGTTGGGCTCGCAAGTCGAGTGCTACAGTCCCGGCTGAAAGTAACCTCCATTTTTTCGCGAGCCATTCGCGAATTGCTCGCGAGCATCAGCAAAAAATGCTCGCAAATTTCCACGAGCAGCCTGTTTTTGCTTTGTTTTTACTAAACTTCTTTCAGCTGTTTGGCAAAAGTCTAAGCTATAAAATTTATGCACAGCACAATCTACGTATATGCTTAAAGCAGCCTAGCTTGCATATAGGCTTTTTCCTTCATTGCTTATTATACAGATGTGTGCATGTAACAGCCACAGATGTATGCTTACATTCAGCGCTGTACAAGTTCAGGAGATGTTGCAAAAAACTGCTTCAAGCAAAAAATTTGAAATCAAGAAAGTTGTTGTTAATAAAAAGTAAAAGCACAAGTAGAAAAACTTCGCGAGCAGACACGAGCATAGCATAAAAACTACTGCGAATTTTCGCGAGTTGCTCGCGAATTGCTCGCAAGCAAATGGGTGGGTTACTTTCAGCCGGGACTGTAGTAGCGTTATGGTTCACTTGAGGTACTAGACTCGACTGTTAACCTGAGTCTAGTTGTCGAGTCTAGTATTTGCAAACTGTTATGGAAACGGCCCCTAATTAGTTGCAGTTTTTTACCATTTGTTGATTTGTACATTTAGTTATCCATTCTATGCATGCTCTGCGCTGAAGAAGGAGGTCGGCTTCCTAACATGGCTACGGTATACAATGTGGATACCTCTCTACCCTTCTGGGATTGTTGTTGAAGGTATTATTTACTAATACATACGTGTAATAACATTAACATAGTGAGGAATTCTGGGGAGATTAACATAGGGGAGGGTTGTGCCCAGACAATTTTGAGGGGGCTTGTACCTTGAACTGAAATTTTCAAGGGTGCTTGCACTTCAAGAGTAAATTAATGACATTTTTCGAAAAAATAATGCTAATTTTGCTAAAATTGCGATTTTTTAAAGAATCTGAAAACATTTTATTTTTTACATACACTTCAAAAATTTGGCCGATTTTCACGAAAACTTATATCAATTAGTGTTAAAATTTTAGTGTTAAAAATAATTTTTCCTGGCCTTTTTGCTTACCCCTTGGCAAGTTTTTTAATTACCCGTTGTCCCCGACGACTGCAGGGCTTGTACCTCCCCCCAGGGCTTGGATCCTCCCCAGACCGCCCGCGTTAACCTATGAATAGGTCGCTTTCAGGATTCCTTCTTGGATTCAACTAATATTAACTATTCAGATTGCGATTCAGATTTTTTTGATTTTGCTAATTCGGTTTAGGTTAAAAATGGCTATTTTTTGAAAAATTATTTTCAAATTTTACAAATCCACATCCGTCATTGGAAAGCTGACATATAAGACGGTCTTGACAAATTACACTAAACATTTCTCATTAAGCGACGACTAGTTGTAGCCAGTCAAAGTTGAAAAAGTTGCAAGAATCAATGGATTTCGAAACTCAACTTCATAAGTCTTTGTCAATCAGGAAGCTATAGAATTGGTGTGCTGGGGTTTCAGACATGAGAAAAATTTTGAAAACTCGTGGTTCTGTCGGGACGTATAAAGCGTCACCCTTTTGAAGTTGCGTAAACAATATCAACTGTTTCTTTTCTTCAGAAGAATGATTTTATCTGTTCTTATATGTCGGTTCAGAAAACCGAGTGGTACCTATTTTGAAGCTTTTTGAGATATTGTAAAGCCAACAATTTCACTTTCTACATTTTTGGTCAGAATTTAGTTTTTTTAGTCTAAATTTTAAATATCCTTGAATCCGTTTTCTTGTATTTGTCACAGGCCTTGAGGTCCTTCGAAAGTTCTGTAGTGGAAGCGTGTAAATCTGGTCCGTGTATGCCTTATGACGGTTAGGGTTGCGGATCGTTGCTCGTCGTAGGCATCAGTTAACACACTATGCTTTTACTGCGAAGCAAAGGGCAGGTTATAACAGACAAGTTACAGAGTTCAGTCCGCGGGTTATAAAGGCAAGGTAGCGAGCAACCAGCAACACCACACCCCCAACATAACTCAAAAACATAATTTTTTTTACTTCGATTAGCTCCGCCTCTCACGTGTTACAGTACGTATCCCTCTTTTCTAATTACATCTTGTCGAAAAGTCGTAAGCTCTTTTTATGAAAATGTATAAAAACTGGCTTTCTCTTTTAAGCCTTTCTCTGACGAAGCTTTTGACTCATACTTTCTGGCATATTACGAAATTCAGGGAAAACATAACTCGACAAGTAGCACAAAATATCCATTAGCGAAGTCACACTAACTTCCAAAATTCCCTGACTAATAAGAAAACATTATCACATCTCGTGGTTTTGTGTAAGACACTTCAGCCTGCCTACGAAACTACCTTAAGAACTTTGAAAGAATTGAATGAAAGTACTACTACAGAACGTTTATAAGAAGTAATCTATTTAATTTCGATAATTTTGATACGTATGAGTATTAATTCCATTGTTAAACATTAAATAATTTAGCTATGCTTTAACGTGTGCCTTCTACACCTGTGACATATTCAACCAACAGCAAATTTGCTGTGTGGCCTGGCCGCATTAATATTTTCAGTTAAAACAAATATTATTCTCGCTGCAGACTTTTATGGATGTGTGCTTGTATGGGTGTGTTATTAGTGTGTATGCTTTGAACTTTGTAAATTTTAATTAGAACATTTTACCTTGTTTCTTGATAGGTGTCATAATTCTTCGTTCCATTCCATATTTTGAAGAGACTGGTCGATTTGATACAACTTTGTTCAATTACAACATTTCCTTCTCATATTTGCTCGGGTTGTACATTGTATTTGCCCTTTTGCCAGGTATGTAACAAACAACAGAACTATCAGTGAATAATGTGACTTATAAAACAGAAAGTGTTCATCACTGAATTTGTTGAACGACTGCTTTCTTTTAGCCTGCGGATGGACTCCATTAGAAATTGAGTCGAATATTCTGTGACTTGCAACTGTCTCTGGTTTAAGCCTCCTTGATGCGAGGCCGAAGTAGGTGTATAGATATTTAGAGAGTCTGCGACACTGCTAATGTGAAAGTGGACATGCATTGAGGCAGAATCTCACTACTAGTGTTGTTGACCGGCCGAAATCTTCGTGTACCGAGTGCACCTCTTGGCCGGCTGGTCAACGGCCGGCCGCCGGCTGGCCGTTTTTCACCCGGCCGGTCAACAACACTACTCACTACTAACTCTATTGTGTACACGTATTCAAGAAGTCAAGATGTTTGTGGTAGTGCTGAAAATTTTAGTTTCTTTCCTGAAACGCTTGTTGGTGTTTATGCCTTTGTATGTTTTTTATGTTTAAGGAGGAGCTTTCCTGATTAACCTAATGCGGAAGCAACGAAAAGCGAAGTTGGGTCCTCGTGACAGCAGAGGAAAGCAGAAAGACAAAAAGATTAAATAGTTTCTCTGATTTAATATGCTTATAGTACAGTCATTGCATATGATATTTTCTAGTAAATTTGTTCATTGAATTTCTGTCTGATCCGTTTTTAGTTAGCTACATAGTTTACAAGCTATAGCAAAGTTGAGTTGATGTTTGTCAGCCGGCTCCTTGAAATAAAGGGTATAAAACCACTTTCGTTCGTTTTAACTTTCCTTCCATCATTTGGCAAAGTTTTTGCATCACTGAAATCACCTCGTCAAACGCTTTAATAGGATGTGCAACGTGATGGATTTTATCAAGAGGACATAATAATAGTCACACTCTTAAGGCCTTTTCAAGAAAGGGTAGAGTAGAGTTAAAATTAACTCGATCCTTTTCAAGAAAGAGTTGAATTAATTTTAACCCTGCGAGTTAGAGAGAGTTAAAAATTTTAACTCCGCTTGGATTCATGAAAAGAGTTAAAATTGACTCTAACTCTGCACTTTTCAAGAATCGCGTGAAGAGTTAAAAACTTGTGGAGTTAAATTTCTTTACCCTTTTCACGAAAGGGTTAAATTTAACTCTGTTTAACTATTTCTGAACATTTTCTATTGAAATTTAACCCCAGGCAAAACACGCAGGTTAAGCAGAGTTAAAATTAACTATATTCATGAATTCATGGGGCTAATTTTAACTCTCGTTTTTAACTCATTAATTATTAATTATGAAAAATGGCATGAAATGTATGAAAAATGGTTATCTTTGGTAGAATTCGCACTTATTGTGGCAAGTTTGTTGAGCTCGTTACAGACGATATAAAATTACGATTACTTTCATAAGAATTCTATTTATGTGTAGAGTGCAACTATGAACTAGTGATGTTTACGCTGGCCTGTTTAGTTTCAGTTTCAGTTTCAGCTCAGCTGGTTCTAGTTCAATTTCTGTTTCAGTTTCAGCTCTTGGTTTAGCTTAGTTTCAGTTTCAGTTTCAGCTCCAAATCGGTCATAGTTTCAGTTTCAGCTCTGATAAAAATGAGTTTCAGTGTTAGTTTCAGTTTCAGCTCCAAATCTTTCAGTTTCAGCTTAGTTTCAGTTTCAGCTCCAAATCTTTCAGTTTCAGCTCTATCTAAAATGAGTTGCAGCTTTTTGTTATATCCTCTATAATATTTTTATGTTATGCTAATAAACTTAATTAACTAATTAAATAGTCCTAATTTAGCTTCCATTCCTAATTCTGAACTTTTACATATCATCAGACATTTTTGTTTGTGGCGGCAGGGCACTGCGAATTGTCGGTATGTCGGAGATTTTTTTGCAACTAGAAATAAATCCGTAATAAAAATGTTGAAAAGAATTAATTTGGTATCTGTTACATCTAACTAAAGCATCAAATGCTATTTCGTTCTTTGCGTAAATTACAGCGTGTATGCGTGGTGTAGTATTATTCTTCAAAATTGTGTTAAAAACTCAAATGTTCACGGTTATGCACATTGTAATGTTTTACTTATTGATGTGAAATTTGCGAGTTCAAAAAGATCTATGATACAGGTGGACAACGACTTAACAAATAACATTGAGGCATGACCTTGCACCTGGCATTCCACGACAAAGTGGTAAACACCAGGGGTCTGGGGGCGGAGCCCCCAGAACTCGAAGAAATTTTTGGAAAAAACGGAAAAATTGGTACTGGAAACATTTAAAGTTTTTACTCTTACAAAAGTGAATTTTCTCCCGAAATAATGTTGCGTCTAGCTTGCGTCCCGTTAAAATTTCGTTGCGTCCAGATAAGAAACTTTGCGTCCAGACGCACATCTGGACGCAAAAAAAACCCTGAGCTTAAAATTCTGTTCAATGAATAATATTCTGAAATGTAAATTAGTTGGAATCATATCAAATAAACACACTGCCATACAATGGTATTTTGACATTTTAATGCACTAAATTAAACTTATGCAAAAACGTTTTAATGCAGCACTACACTTACCTACTTCGTCTCTCTGTACGATTTTAGCAAGCACTAGTCAAACGTTTATATTTATTCAAAGGCTGGAATTTAACGTGCTGGGAACGTGACCCAGTTTTTGAAACACTCTTTTATGCTAAGCATGCATACGCTGGAGCTGAAACCTATTTCAGCTTCAGGGAGAGCTGAAACATGTTTCAGCTTCAGCGAGAACTGAAACCAGTTTCAGTCTTAGTGTGGAGCTGAAACTGTTTCGGTTTCAGTTTCAGCTTCAAAGTTGTTCTAGTTTCAGTTTCAGTTTCAGCTCAAAATTTATTTTAGTTTCAGTTTTAGTTTCAGTTTCGGTTTCAGCTCTCACTTCGACTAAGTTTCAGTTTCAGTTTCAGCTCCAAATTTGTAATAGTTTCAGTTTCAGTTTCAGCTTCAGCAACTGAAACTGAAACATGTACAAGCTGAAACTAGCTTTCAGTTTCAGTTTCAGCTGCTGAAACAACACTACTATGAACTATCTATAAGCTATTTCTGTACCGTTTGCTAATCATGCAGGAGAGACCAAAGTTTATCCAAGTCTTAATTTTGTGGTTCAAAAAGTGTATCGATTTCCCAATTTTTTCACTTTGAAAAGTCGCTTAAAACCCGATACTCAACAGACTTGTACTCGAAAAGTTTTGCACTTTATTGTATGTCCTAAACGTGTGTGCAAAGTTGTAGCAAGAATATATACATAATAGTAAGAAAATCTTACACTAGCATGTACAAACCATGCTAGGTATGCTCGGTCGGTGCGCTAATTCGCGACGGAACCCCTCCCCCCACAACTTTCGGGGGTGGGTGGGTCCCACTTTGCACTAATTACACGCTTTCCCATAAGCGTGTGTCTACTCGCTGTTTGGCCCGTTAGCCTAAGGCTTACGGTAGGTAACTTATTAGTAATTTTAATTAATTAAGAATAACTTTAACTAGGTTAATGCAATTACAAAACTAATTGAACAACTTTGTAGCATTTGTTCTGCTCTTTCCAATGATATAATAATTGTTGCATAATACAGAAATCCGTGGGTATGTAGTGTCCAAAAATTTGTATATCATTGGAAAGAGCAGAGAAAATTCTACAAAGTTGTCGAATTAGTTTTTAATTACACTAGCCTAATTAAAGTTTGTGTAAATGATGGAGGAAACATACTCCAAAATGATCTGATAGCTATTGATGCTTGGACCAATGAATGGCAGATGAATGCTACTGTTGCAAAATGTGCTGTATTGCATATGGGTTTTAGGAATGAGCATAGACTTTATAGTTTAGCTGGTGAAAGCGCAGTAGACTGTATTCGAGATTTGGGAATAATAATCTGAAATGATTTGACATTTACAGAGCATATTAGTCAGCCACAAGCGAAAGCAAATCAACGCCTCGGTATTATTTTCAACAGTTTTCATACAAAAAATACGGAAATCTTAGCAAAAGTATTTGTGACCTATGTAAGGCCACTTCTTGAATATTGTACACAGATTTGGTCTCCATCATTTTTGAAAGATATAGACGCTATTGAGAGCAGAGAGCCGAGAGAGCCTTTACGAAACGTTTAAACGGCTTGTCGGCCCTAAGCTACAAGCAACGTCTTGTAGCTTGTGGCCTGCAGTCTCTTGAAATGAGGCGGTTATTGTTTGATTTACATTTGATGCATAAATGTTATATATAATACCTTTGATTGTAGCTTTAACGAATGCTTTACTTATTCTGTTGACGTTGGAACGAGGGGCAATCATAGCCTGTCTATTCGACCTAAGGTTGTCAGAAAGTCACGTACTGGTAACTCGTTTTTATAGAGTTTCTACTATCTGGAATTATCTTCCAGAAGAGATAGTTTCATCCCATTTAAGTGTTTTTAAGGTGGTGATTCCTTTTGGAGACATCAACTTTGAACCACTATTATTCATTCATTATTTGGAGTTAAGAAGTCATCTTTATATCAAAATGTAGCTTAACATTTTCTCGTTTTAATGAGTACAATGAATCTAAGTTTGGCTTTCCAAAATGTTTTTCCTGTATTTTAGAAGAAGTATAATTTTTCAGATTTTTTGCAGGCTGAAGTAAATTTTTTCGCAGGACATCGGTTAGAGCATTCGATAACTCTATCAAATAGCTGGGGACCCTTTTTTAGTTATTGTGATATCGCTCTTCGTTATGGAGAAATAAACTAAAATGTCTGCGCAACCTGGATTTTGCCTACTTTTCACTACTTTGGCAGGCCACTACTTCAGTTAGAAAGCAGCTATCGGGGCAACTAAAAAAGGGTCCCGGGGTATTTTTGTGTAGAACACATCTGCAAAGTGGCAACTCTCTAGCTTGCATACTAAATTCTGCACAATCGCTGGAAAAAATTTGGTCGTGTTTTTGCAAAAACTACATTTTTTGTGATAGCAGCCTAAGGGATAGCAATTGTACGATGGTCATGCCTTCGATAATTGGCCTCTGTGAGACCTTTAAATCGACACCCTTAGTTAAATTTTACGGCTTTCGTAGCTCAAGAAGTAGTGGATTATTTGATTTCTGCAGAAAGGACAAGTTTTTGACGCCAAAATAAGAAAATTGGCGATATCTCACGATAGGGAAAAGCTAGAAAGTTGCTTTCAAAAGCAAAATTGTAGAGTTTAACGAGTTCTTTCGAATGGATATAGTCATAGCCATGCAGCTGCTGCCAAACGTTCAGAAATTGGCAAAAACCGCCCTGAACGCAAATGTTGAATTTTTGAATCGCGATTGCGCAGAGGGTGTTAGAACGCTAAAACAACTTATTTTGGAAAGTTTCGTTGAATTTCATCCTGGTTTACGCCGTCAATCAACAATATGTGCCCAAAAGGAATCACCACCTTAAGCAAAAGTTGTTGAAATTTGAACCGCAGCTTCAAAAGTTTATGCGGGAGCGTGCACTACAGGGACAATAGTCCCTTGCATGCCAAACTTTTATATCAGAGTAAAATCACTTGACTTTGTAATTTCAAAATTATTGCGTTGACTGTGACTCAAATTCCATGGCCACCTAACTTCCAGCGCCTGTAAAGTCACCTTGAAGGGCTCTACAGTTCGATAGGAGCAATATTACGCAAAACAATCTTGTCTTGTTTTGAGGACCCATGAGAATGCGATTACAAAACTAATTAAACAACTTTGTAGTATCTTTTCCGCTCTTTCCTATGATATAGAAATTGTTGCACAATTCAAAAATCCGTGGGAAAATACTGTGTAAAAATTTGTATATCATTGGAAAGAGCAGAGAAAATTCTACAAAGTTGTCGAATTAGTTTTTAATTACATTAACCTAATTAAAGTTTTAATTAATTAATTAATTAAAATTACTAATTAAATTACGTTGCATAAGCCTTAGGCTAATGGGCCAATCAGCGAGCAGACACACGCTTATATGAAAGCGTGTAATTAGTGCAAAGTGCCCCCATCCGGTAAGTTAGGGGGCAGTCCCGACTTAACGCACCGAGCATACCTAGCTTGATTTTGTACATGCTTATGCTAGTATAAGAGTTTCTTACTCTTATTATTATGTACTCTTGGTTGTAACGCTGTATCTTGCATACAGCGAAAAATTTTTCTGCCACAAACATTTTAACTTAATTTTTTCATTTCGCTATGTTTAAGACATGTCAACGTCAGCTTGAAGGGCTCTACAGAACGATAGGAACAATATTACGCAAAACAATCTTGTCTTGTTTTGAGGACCCATGAGTAGTAAAGGGCCAGCAAACCATATAGATTTAGGTGGGGAGGATAGGAGGAGGCGTTGAGGCGTGGAGGTGCTGAGTCATTAGGGGTGGAGGAGGGAGGTGCTGAGGCGCGGAGGCGCTAGGGAGTGGAGGAGGTAAAGTGGCGCTTTGGCCGACCGGAACCAGGGTTGACCCAAGCTTAAAATTGAAAAATGTCTAAATTCCTGGGGGAAAATTTATACATGGGATTTTCAGGGTCGTAGAATTCGAAAATGATATTAGTTTTCTTATCTTAGCTAAGCTTCGCGCTCAACATGAACCTCGACAGGAACCTACCTGCCCCAAGCTTAAAATTGAAAATTGTCCGTTTTCTCTGGAAAAACTTTATATAGGAGATTTTCAGGGTCGCAGAATTCGAAACTGCTATTTTTCGTCTGTTGCTTATGCTCCGTGCTCTACGGAACTCTTGCTCGGAACCACAGTCGACCCAAGCTTAAAATTACAAATAGTCCAAATTCCTCAGGAAAAATTTATATCTAGGGTTTTCAGGGTCGTAGAATTTGAAAATGATATTAGTTTTGCTATCTTAGCTAAGCTTTCCGCTCCGTAAATTTACAAGTTCTGGTAAGTTTTTCAGTTGTTTTTAATCTGCTATCAGATTTTAAGAGCCACTCGAAGCTGTTCAACTGCAAATTCGTAACAACATTTAGCACCCACTCCGTAAGGAGGAAACTGACGTAATAAACAATGTCTTAAAGCAAAAACATAACCTTGTACGCGGGTAGACTGTAGCCCAGTGAAAATTATTTTATCCGATCAGAAGCACTAATTATTGCAAAATGCGGCATTTTGTCTGCCTCTCGGAGCATGACAGTGTCCTGCTACTTAAAATAAAGTAAACGTAAAGTAAAGTAAAGTAAACACTACGTAATCGGCTGCCGTTGCCCGCCCTAAATCCCAGATAAATCCTTACGTGCCTACCTAATTCTATGTCTCTATTGAGCAATATGCTTTTATTTTTAGATAAAGATCCGTTTAAGCAAAATGATCCTATTCAGAAAAATTTCCTGGATTTTCCTTCTCTTGTTGTTCCGTACAGTCCTTCCCACAGCCGAAGGAGCCTCTCAAGGTTAGCACGGTAGAAGGCAAGTAATTCGTAAAAGCTTGTAATTTTTAGACTGCGGAGTAAAGGCAGCGAGATTGCGGACTCGAATTTAGGGTCGTCGAATTCCGCCACGCCAACTCAAAGTTTATCAAAAGTGAAAACTTTCGATTCAAGTTTTTCAAGTTTTTTCAAAGGTGATAAAAATTTTTATCAATCATTTTTTGGGTTAATTGTAATTTTGCTCTGTGTAAAAGCTAGTTCTTGACGCACGTGGTACGACTAAATAACAGTCAGTAATTAGTCGAACTAATCTGCAGTTTAATAGAAATGAAAACAGATTTTACTGATTTTCAGATTAGCTCCATCGTAAAGATAAATATTAATCAAAAACACTTCCAGAAATATTCAAAAGAAAAGATTAAACCGTTTTGATTTAACATTATCTGACTAGTTTGATGGATGGCTAGGACAGCTTAGACCACCAATTATAGAAGAATAAATTTAGGCAGTAGCTGTAGGCACTAAATCTGTGAGAGGTATTGTTTATTCCTTCGTTTATTCCTTAGCAAAAGTTCGACTGACTTGAGGGAACTATTTACAGTTTCTTGTTCACTTAACGTGCACTTAGTGAAACTATTCCCAAAGATAGAATTTCATGACCATCTGAAACGTGTACAAAAACAAACGAAAACTGTTGTTTTTAAACAATAAAATGCTTTGTGGAATTAGAATTAATTTTAATAACTGGTAATAAATAAGGTAATAATAAGGTAAAAAGGTAATAATAAGGTAAAAGGTAATAAAGTGATTTGTAAGTTGCATGTTCATTTTTCCATTTATCATTTTGAGGCGTGGGATCTATTCCCACCCAGGTAAAGTTCTTTCAAAAGTGATAAACCTTTTTCTGTTCCATTTTTTGAGGTGTGGGTCGTGCATTCGAATCTACATCCCCAAAAATAGAACAAAAAGTTCTATCCTTTTTGAAAAACTTTACTTGGGTGGGGATATATCAAACGCCTCAAAATGGTAAATGAAAAATTTACATGCAACTTAAACGTGCATAAAGTGATTTGTAAGTTTTATGAAAATTTTTTCATTTATCATTTTGAGGCATGGAATCTATCCCCACCCAAGTAAAGTTATTCAAAAAGGATAGAACTTTTTGTTCTATTTTTGGGGATGTAGATTCGAATGCACGACCCACACCTCAAAAAATAGAACAGAAAAAGGTCTATCACTTTTGAAAAAACTTTACCTGAATGGGAATAGATCCCACGCCTCAAAATGATAAATGGAAAAATGAACATGCAACTTACAAATCACTTTATTACCTTTTACCTTATTATTACCTTTTTACCTTATTATTACCTTATTTATTACCAGTTATTAAAATTAATTCTAATTCCACAAAGCATTTTATTTTTTAAAAACGACAGTTTTCGTTTGTTTTTGTACACGTTTCAGATGGTCATGAAATTCTATCTTTGGGAATAGTTTCACTAAGTGCACGTTAAGTGAACAAGAAACTGTAAATAGTTCCCTCAAGTCTGTCGAACTTTTGCTAAGGAATAAACGAAGGAATAAACAATACCTCTCACAGATTTAGTGCCTACAGCTACTGCCTAAATTTATTCTTCTATAATTGGTGGTCTAGATGTCCTAGCCATCCATCAAATTAGTCCGACAATGTTAAATCAAAACAGTTTAATCCTTTCTCTTGAATATTTCTGGAAGTGTTTTTGATTGATATTTATATTTATGATGCAGTCTAATCTGAAAATCCGCAAAATCTGTTTTCATTTCTATTAAACTGCAGATTAGTTCGTCTATGTTTACTGACTCAGTTATTTAGTCGTACCACGTGCGTCAAGAACTAGCTTTTACACAGAGCAAAATTACAATTAACTCAAAAAATGATTGATAAAAATTTTTATCACGTTTGAAAAAACTTGAAAAACTTGAATCGATCCCACACTCCCGAAACATGATCGGAAAAAGTTTTCACTTTTGATAAACTTTGAGTTGGCGTGGAGGAATTCGACGACCCTAAATTCGAGTCCGCAATCTCGCTGCCTTTACTCCGCAGTCTAAAAATTACAAGCATTTACGAATTACTTACCTTCTACTTGGGTGGGGATATATCAAACGCCTCAAAATGGTAAATGAAAAATTTACATGCAACTTAAACATGCATAAAGTGATTTGTAAGTTTTATGAAAATTTTTTCATTTATCATTTTGAGGCGTGGGATCTATCCCCACCCAAGTAAAGTTATTCAAAAAGGATAGAACTTTTTGTTCTATTTTTGGGGATGTAGATTCGAATCCCACACCACAAAAAATATAGCAGAAAAAGGTTTATCACTTTTGAAAAATCACTTGGGTGGGAATAGATCCCACGCCTCAAAATGATAAAATTTACATGCAACTTACAAATAGCTTTATCACCAGTTATTAAAATTAATTCTAATTCCCCAAAGCATTTGTATTTTGTTTAAGAACCACAGTCTTCGTTTGTTTCTGTACGTGTTTTAGATGGTCATGAAATTTTATCTTTTCAGGGAACAGTTTCACTAAGTGCCCGTTAAGTGAACACGAAACTGTAGATAGTTCCCTCAAGTCTGTCGTACTTTTGCCGAAGGAATAAACAATACCTCTCATAGATTTGCCTAGTTCCTAGTGTCATAGTGCCTCCAGCTCGATAGTGGGACACCTCGCCACACTTTAATTGCTTTTTTGTAAACGCGAAAAGGAACGGTCTTTACATTCAATTGGAAGCGGAAAGGAAAGGGAGGGGTCAGGATAAACTATGTACTAAACGTGAGACGATTTTTGTACACTACAGCAATAAAATGGTAACAATAAAGTATTCTACTCATTTTCAAAACTTCAAAAGCAGTGTTAACTGTAAAAGTACCTTATTTTGGCTAAAAAAGTTTCAGTTTGAAATTATCGGTTTTTCCCGTAAGCTCTTTCAAAGCTTTAGTTTAAAACAAATTTTGCTTCTAATGAAATTAAAATTTTGTAATTTAAACTAGTTAAAATTTTATTTTTTCAATAATTACTTAAAAATAATTCACATTTTATAAAAGTTTTACTTAAATAAAAACATGTGAGACCTAAGAGACGATGCTTAGCCATTAAATAGACTAGTTCAAATTTAATAATGATAATAATAATAAGACCAAAAATATTAAAGGCCGTACCCGAAGTATGGCACTAGAACTCGCTCCCTAACCCATACCTCAGGGTATGGGGAACATAGAACACAAAACGAGAATCAAAAAAATACCGAGTCCGCATTATCCGAAACTAACCGACCGTTTCGCTACGAGGCCAAAACTCAAAACTAAACTGAATCCAAAAATTGCAACGTAGGATGGTGCAAAAGCCCTACGATTCATCTTAGGCAGTCAAAATATCAGCCATAGCTTAGCTTGGACGTCAATAGAAAAATGGCATTTAAAAGCTCAAGCTTTTCAAAGAATTCACTACATAGACAGTGCATCAACTTTAAAGCATAGAAGTCGTTTCTCAGAACTAGCAACTATTTTAGACTGAATTCACAGAAATTAACATAAGCGCAACATTTTATATCAATGCACCTTGCACCCAACTCGTAGGGCTTACAAAAAACAGGCGAACATCAAAGCACAAAAATGCAACTTAAGAATTGTGTTAAAGAATTGAACATAAAAAATGTGTAAGACTCCACATACCTCCCCCCTTCAAAGAAGGATCGTCTCCTGACGAATCACAAAGGCACAGATCGCTCAGGCGATACAACACAATTATACAGTACAAAACAAACAAAAATTGGCTCAGGCCGTTCAAAATCGAATTACATCTCAGGATGTAGAACATTAACATACCTTTATAAAAAAAATTAAGTAAATGAGTCCAATAAGGCAAGAAAAACAGGCAAGAAAAATGTTTGAATAAATGATGATTAAATGATGATTAAATAATGAATAAGATGAGATTAAAATAAGTCAAAATGAGGATAAGTCAAATAAGTAGTCAAATTGTCTGCAGCTGTCGATAGTCAGTTCAGGTGGTAAGGTCGAGCAGTTCCTGAAGCCATTCCGACAGGGCCAAAGGGCTGGGGTGAAGATTGTCCGGGAAATACGGCACGCGCTGTTCGGCATGGAGACGACGGATCCGGGTCGGGTAGGTACACAGATGGAATCCCTCTAGGGCAGCCTGGGTGGTAAGATCCGAATTGACCTGATCGATGTCGGACATCTCGGTGGCACTTTCGCGGGGAACCAGCGTATTGACGATGACGCGGCCAGCGCCGAAGCACCGGAGAGCGACGTCAATCAGATCCCTGAAAGCCAGGGTCACACTCTCAGGAGTGTGGCCTTTGCGGATGTTATTAATTCCCGCAAAAATGACGATCCAGTCGACAGATGGAGGAAACAGATCGTCCAACAAATACAGGAGAACTTCTTCCACCAGTGCACCGCTTCGCGCCACAAATCCCATCTGCAGTGGAGCGACGTTCCGGAAGCGAAGCGCCGTAGAGTCACCCACAAAAACCACAGGACAGTTGATGACAGGCGAGGGAAGAGGCCGGGCGACATTCCGGGCAAGTTTGAGGCCAAACGTCGCATCGTCCCCATAGAGGTTGGACCCAGTAAGGTCCTGTGTTGGTTTCCGGACGAGACGTTGCAAGGAACACCCCGTCGACATCAGATATTCGCCCGGTTCCAGGAAAATCACCGAATAGTTCTGACTATCGGCCAGATTAGACCATTCCAACAAAAGCTGGCTGTGAGGCACCAGCCTGGCGACGATGTAGGCGATGATGGAGGAGCGAAAGTTCCGAAAGGCAAAAGTTTTGCTGATCGGACCCTTCACCATCTCGTTCCACAGATCAGCGGGATGACCGTGGACATTGATGGTTTGAGCCAGCGGAGGGCCAACCAGCTCTCGAAGGACTGCGCCAACCGCTGCCGCAATGGATAGGGGACCACCGTAGCCACTGATTTCCCTGAAGACCTCCAGCGGCGTATCCCGATTGTGGGCAGGGTGCAGTAGATCGTATGGGCCGGTCA
>JASAND010028866.1:0-17438 GCA_030248195.1 Trissonchulus latispiculum
TGTACTTCGTTCAGTTTAGTATTGTTAAAGCAATATATCCCCTTTGCTTTTAGTTGCAGTAGCAGGAGCAGTAGTATGTAGTGTATTGTAGTATTCTAACTTTTAGAAATAAAAGTGGTCCTTTAAATTCATTTTAACGGACATTCATTAATTTATTGGTCCTGAGGAAATGTGATCTTTCCTTTTCGTAGACAGGCTAGATATCAAAAGCTTTTGATGTTGAGAATATTTTTTCTGAAATTTCAGATAAACCTCACAATCCTATGATCAATGCTGGTGCCATTTGTACATGTTCTCTACTCAAGGTTGGTTCATTTCATACACTGTCAAGCTTCTATCTGCTTCAAAAGTTTCTGATTGCGTTCACTTTAGTGTTTGATATGTAGATTATTATTATTATTAATATTATTGATCAGCGCTGCAACTCTGTGAGGTCTATGGTTACATTTCATATTTTTGTTTTAGCGTGGGGCCAAATTGGCGGAAAGATACGATTATGTAAGTTTGCTGAATTATGTTAAATCTTGTTATCCTTGAAACAATTTTAACAAGTTACCCCTAAAAGGGGTAGTATTTCGCCCTAACAGAGTTCCTTTTATGCTGCCCCTCACAAGTGCGATAGTTGCGAAAATTTTAAAGCTATAGTACTAAAATATTGATATTAACAGAATGCAGTAGCAGTTTGTACTTTGCCTCAAAGTGCTGATTTTCCTTTTGGCTGACTTTCTTCGTGAATGAATGAATGAAAACAAAATTAGCTAAAACCTTCGTCATATCTCATTTTCGTTATCCTTAACTTAACATTCTGTGATACGAAAGTTGTGATTTTTGGAGTTATTCTAAGCACGAGAACGTGGAGGCAGCGGTTTGATTGTTTGGGCTTGAAAGAGGGTGCTAAAATGAACCTTTTTGCTTTTACAACCTTTGTCCTATTTTTATGTAACAGTTAAGTC
Source organism: Trissonchulus latispiculum (assembly GCA_030248195.1). NCBI lineage: Eukaryota > Metazoa > Nematoda > Enoplea > Enoplida > Ironidae > Trissonchulus > Trissonchulus latispiculum. The sequence continues at coordinate 954 of JASAND010028866.1, forward strand.
AGTATAAGCCAGAAACGATTTTTGAGGTCCAAAACTGGTCGTCTTTGAGGAACGCAATTTATTTGAAAGAGTTCAAGTGCATGTTCACGACAATTTTAATTGATTAATACTGGATGGATTCATCGCTCCATTGTACATTATACCCACACCTATCAGTTTAGGTTTATTGCTTAAAACTGGAGATATTTCTCGTTAAATGAATTCAGCAAAACTGCGATAATTTAGTTTTGATCATCGATGTTTCAAAAACGTGTTCTAAAGCTCGCAACAGACGCACTACATTGAACCAACTGACTGTATTATGAAGTGTGGAACAGGAAATATTCATAAAACGACAAATTTAGTTCGAACGTTTGCCAAGATAACACCAACTTTAGGTAATTTCAAAATAGAAATCAATGAATATTTCTATAGTTGTATGTACCTTCCAGTTACAATGTCGAGTAGTTAATTTCTGAGGAAGATAATAAGCTGCAAAGCTAATCGTTTTAAATTTAAACCGTTTTAAATGCATACAGAATATTGATGACGATGTTCGCTCAAAACAAGCAGGTGATCACGACGCAATCGTTCTGAAAATGATGCAATAAATCGTAAATATCTCATTTGCATAATTTGTATCCAGTAATGATTGTTTTGATGCCAAATTCTTGTTGGAGGGGGCAATGTTTGCATTTTGCAAAAGAATGGAAATGTTTAATGTTGGGTCCCTTGCTGAAGTTTGCAATCCAATCGTTGCATCCAGAAAAAGTCTCCTTCTACGATTTTCAGTTCTTTTTACGTTTTGACTAGGGTACCCCCTTTATTGAAAAAAAGGGGCAGCTAGATTTACATGTTTTACATTTACATTTTACATTTACATAGGCTGTTTGACTGGTGCAGGAAAATTTTCAGTTCAAAAGTGGGTTCACCCATTACAAATATTTCGCCTTCGGCGAAATAAAAAGCATTAAAATATGTTAATGATCAGATTCAGTCACGTTTAGATGTTAATATGACAAAGTATGAATAGCCTTACAGCTAACAATAGAACAAATCTTTAGCGAAAATGTGTCGTTGTGGTAGCAAAGCTAAAGGGTCTTAATTTTAGGAAGTTTCATCAAATTTCATCTTGAATTGAGGCGTCAACCAACAATACATACCCAAAACGAATCACCACCTTAAACGGTATTTGTCTTTTTAGGTACTCAGATACTACAAGAAAATGGCGGGAAATGAATATATCGGATTCAATAATGCAGTGTAAATAGCCTGCCCTATGACACTATCTTGAGTGTTTTACTACTGATGACACTATCTTGAGTGTTTTACTACTGAGAACATAATCACTTATTATTAGCATATTAATCTTTTCATTGTTGGCATTAATTTTACTCGTCAATTAAGAAGCTGCTATGGGAAGAAATGCTCATCCTGTTAATTAGACTTAACATAAAATAATTTGCTCTAGTTAGAATTAGCTGGATCTATATTAAGTTAATTACAACTGAATTAGAGTTGCATATCACAATTACATGTTGCATATAATTATACATTCTTCTTATTCCGATTCTTAGGTATGTATTATTCTTGTTAGAAGATCTCATTTCACAGAGTTCGCAAACATTGACAGGTAACTACAATATAACTCTGCAATGGATTTTTAGGTTTTTGTCAGAAAGAGACACAGCTGATCGGAATTATGCTCTAGCCTACTACATGAGAGAGAACCACTGCTTTCCGGATGGAACGGATCTTCACGAAACTCTAGACCTTTATTTTCAGGTTCTACAATTAAGAATAAGTAGTTTTGATGAATATAAATGACAAATAAGATGTAATCAAGTATTACGAGAATGTAATGTACCGGTAATGAAATTCAGAGCTGTCAAAATTGATTAGGAGTTATGTAATTAAATGGTTAAACAATGAAAAATAAGATGCAATAAAGTATTAATGAAATTCAGAGCAGTCAAAATTAATGTTTAACCGTTTAATTAATCTATAATCAAAGATCAAGGATAACGATTAATACTTATTTTGGAGTTTGGGAATCAGGAGATTATCTGATTGAATATCCCACTTTTGCCTTGTAATATAATTAATTTAATTAAGCTCAGTTTAGCTCTGTTCCATTGATATCACTGCGGAATCCGGCTCAGTTATGGCGGCCACATTGGCCAATGGCGGAATCTGCCCGGTCACAGATGAACCAGTGCTCAATCCAGTTTGTGTCAGAGATGTGCTGTCTTTGATGTATTCCTGTGGAATGTATGACTATTCTGGTCAATTTGCTTTCAAGGTAATACCTATGAACAAGATTATGTACTTAGCTGTTCATGTACAGCATAGCATTTAGCGTTCAACTAAGATGTGGTCAAACTATAGTAATGAATAAAACACATCAGCTAACCATTCATGCAAGAACCTTTATCAATATTAATGTTTAAACTTTAGATTGGCCTTCCTGCCAAATCAGGTGTATCTGGCGTCGTATTCTGTGTCATTCCAAACGTTATGGGAATTTGCCTTTGGTCACCCAGACTGGACAGATATGGTAACTCCGTTAGAGGAGTTCAATTTTGCGAAGTTAGTTTTGGTCCTGGATATACATACTAAGTTAGAGCAAAGCAAAAACTATTAAATGTCTGTTGGCACCATAACTGACTGACAAAAGAGCATTAATATTTTGTCAAGATTGCGTTTATTTTTTCAAACTCATCAAACCAGTGCCGAATACGCCTGCTCAATAGCCGAAAGCGCAGCGTCATTGCTGTTGTGCCAGTGCTGAGTTAGCAAAGCCCTGGTGTCGTAAACGTGAGAAAAGTGAACTTCTATCCTTCTTGAGAACTGATCTATGACTAGGACTGAGCTAGTTAGTACATGTACAAGACGACATGTATATGCTCTACTTTGAGTCAGAATAAAGTTTTTCCATGCCTAGCTTAATTAACTCTCATCTATGTTGTTTACCCAAAGCTTCAGTCCCTAATTAATCACAGCAAGTATATATCTTAGTAATTAATTTCTAGTTACTTACTTGTGAACTTGCTGTTTTAGGAATTAGTAAAAAGATTCAATTTTCACAACTATGACAATCTGAAACGAACCCAACGTAAGCTGGATCCAAGAAGAAGGGACGTGGAGACAAAAGGCCAACAGGTTGTCAACATCCTTTTCTCAGCCGCAAATGGGGACGTCACTGCCATGAGAAGGTGACTTAAAACTGCATTTCTGACATACTTACATAATCGGTGCTTAAATATGGAGTAGTTACAAATGTTGATAAATCTTTATATATATTTTGGTATAAATATTCGAGTTGACATTTGAACCCATTTGTCTGTCTGTATAACTTTTTGCATTTTATATTGTATATAAATTTTGAAATAAATGCTAAATAAATTAACATAAATTTTGAAAATTATACAACCAGATACATTTTGTATCGATGCGATCAAGTAGCAGGCGGATTAAATTTTGTTGCAGATACCTACTCCAAGGAGTGAATCTAAACATGGCAGACTATGATGCCAGAACAGCCCTTCATTTGTCCGCTGCTGAAGGACACTACGACTGTGTCAAATTCCTGCTGGAAAGAGCCGACGTTGATCCAATGGTTAAAGATAGGTACATTGTGTTACTTTGTTGAATAACAGTACCAACTACCAGTACCTACAGAGGCTGGAGTGTTGGGGCCGGGAAGGAAAGTAAAGTGACAGACTCACTCAACATTATTTTATACTCACCCACTGACAAAGTTTCACTCCGGTGCCAAACAAGCATAGGAAATCTGCTAGCGAAATGCAGTTTTCGGTCCAATAGTGTGGTAATAGACTGTGGCATGTCGTTTGGTGGTACAATTCTTTCCATCAGTTCTTTCCGATTGGTTCTCTCCTCTTCCCTTCCTCTCTTTACAGGGTCTAATTTAAGGTGCTGGTTCGCGTTCGTGTATTTTTGGACTTTAAAAGCGCAGTTCTCGTTGAAATTTATTCAAATTTGCTACAATTACATCATTTACCCTAGACAACATTTTAGAAAAGTCGTGGTGTAAAAATATGTGTTCTGGAGAAATTAGCTTCAAGCCGCCATAACTTGCACTGTGACCACCCTGTACGGACAGACTTATAGTCATTCGAACCCTCTCACCAAGAAACCTACAACTTTGCTCGTGAGAATATTCTCATTTTTGAAAAATCAAATATTGCAAGATTTCGACAGCATTAACTGCGGGGATCCGTCGGTCAAGTATTTGGACTCCTGTAAGACATTTTATGCCCAACTGAAAGCTCTCTGCGACATCTCTAACTAAACACAGCAACGAAGATGGGAAATTTTGAAAATCGCAATCACATTGTTTTTAACACGGATTTCTCTCAACTCATGCAAGCAATTAGAAAACGCCTTTAAATACGCATTTTTGGGACAATTACCGAGGGATGTTTTTCATGTTTCACGTTGTGTTCTTCTGTTCGAGAAAAATAAGCGACCAAATTTAGAAAAATTGACGAAAATCAGACAAAATTTACACTTTTCATAAAACCTTGAGCTTACTTGACCATTAAACAAATTCAGAAAAAATAGTCCTCGGGAAGATGTTTCTTCTGAAGCCGGAACTGGTCGCTTTTCTTTGACTGTCCCGCACTTCAAAAATACATGTTCAAAAATATTTTCTTGTTATATCATATTCAAATCGAACAGTTGAAATGACACAGCTGTACTCTACCTATGTAGTTGTGAGAAGCACATTCTGAACTTTAAAATGATTTAAAAATTTTCTTTGAACTCCAAGAATTGAGTCTTTCATAGTTTGCTGCAAATACCCGACACAGCACATTAAATGGTAATTGGTATACGTTTACTAACTTATCCTTCCTATCCTTCGTGAGAAGTTACAAGCAGGTGAACCACATTTTGTGCCTAGTTCCTTCACATCTGAGGAGCCACCAGTTTGCCTTATTATGCAGTAGCATTGCCGCAGTGGAATTTTAAAGCTACATTTTTGTACCTGTCACTGCGGTTTTTTCGAAAATTCGGTATATCATTTCCGCCTTTGCTTGGATAAATATTAGCCAATTTGCAGTTATATTTTAAGATGGGGTCATACGGCAATGGATGAAGCTCAAACGAACGGCCATGACGACATTGTACAACTGATTCAACGGTGGATTAAGTCAAAGCAAGAAAACGGACCCATTCCAGAAGGTAGAGAAACTGGACGACTTTCAAGAGAAGACAGTATGATGGAACCTTATTAGCATTAATGCCATGTAAGGACGTTATCACAAAAGAATTAAACAGGTCTAGACAAAAGCGATGTTTTCCCTGGAGTACAAGAAAATCTAGTCTGAAGAGGACCGGGTAGTCTACAGTAATTTTTCAAGTCCTCCCTTTTCTGAAAACGTCCTTGCCGGTTTGGAAATGCCAACTTTTGTGATTGTAGTACTTTCACTGAGGCTTTTTAACCAGTTTACCAACTTTTAAAAATTCAGATTCAGATTCATACTAAATTCATATATACTAAAATCTCTAAAATATGCATTGGAGGTATTTGAACAGTTTGCTCTGCTATCACAATACCAAACAAATTATGCTTTATAGTGTTTAGTTGCTTATAAGTAGTAAGTAGAAATATGCAATAATTTTGGAGGCTGCCGTACAATATATGAAGTCAGTTAAGAACAGCATCTAGCTTAATGCTCGCTATCAAAACAATTTTCACGAAAATGGAGCACTTGATTTCGTAGAACTTAAAAATGTGTCCCACCTATCTATTATTGGCGACTTCGCTGAAAATCTTTTTGACGTTAAATTGTTTTGATCCTTAAAAAATGTCGTATAATGCAGACGTTTGCAGAAATTTAATGCAACCATTTTCTAAAGAGTACTCAGTTTGCATTGAGTAAATTTCAAAACCTGACTTCCATAGTGGTTGGCAACTTCTTATATTGAGTTAAAGTTTCCTGCTTCTGTGCAACTAGTGGATGGCGGCCTTACCCGGTAATGGTGCGATGTTTCTTGTTTTATTTATGTTTCACGCTGTTTGTAATTTAGCTGTTTTAGTTAATAAACATTTTAACTGGCTTCCGTCTTTACTAATGCTTAGGCCTAGGCTTTATAACAACTGAGCGAGCATGCTGTGGTTTAGCCAGATTAGTATGGACTGTATATAAATCACCAGCATTCACGAACGAAGGGCGCAACAAATTATGTGGGAACGAAAAAAGTTTGTTCCATTTTGGTGTTGAACTCACTTTTTGCAGGGAAACAGTTCAAGTCCAGCGCTTAAGATTATTTGCACTTGTAAAGATTCCTTCATTGTGAAACGTTCTTGTTGCAGAGAGGTCATGTTTTTGAGCTGACCAAGCTAAGCTGTCGGCCACTGTTTACCAGTTTTCGAAAAATTAGTGTTTAATTAAAGATTGATTTGTTCTATTTTTTCTATTATTTAGACTTGCCTGGTACTTCTGCTCTGCTTCGTAGAGTATATACTGACTGGCAAGTTTTATAGCACCACAATAGATTTAGTTTTATAGAACAGCACCACAATTTCGAACGTATTTCGGGGAGATACCGTATTGTAAAACTGGGAGATACCGATACCGAATGGCTTTTCAAAAGCTTGTCTGTCCTTCACGACTCCCTTCTTTCTTTGCATAGATTTAGGCCTTTTTGCAAGAGAGTTAAGTAGAGTTCAACGAATTAAATTTAACTAGACCCCTTTATTGAAGGAGTTAAAGGAGGGAAAGCCGAGCTTAAGGGCATGTTGAACAAGTTAAAAGAACTCATATTAAATCAACTCTCTTATGTACAATCTACGCTAATCTTTGATGGAAAGACCCTTGAATGGTACCGGTATCATGTCGCGATTGGCTGTTCCCAAATGTTTAAGTCTTTTTTAGTGTATTTTGAGGACACTCTGCACGGATTTTGACCGGAAGCCTAGAAAATACTATTTTCATAGCTACAACGGGCTTCTGTTCCAATTTTCTAATTCTAATTGTTTATCCTAATTATTCTACGCACTTAATACAAGTTCGGGGTGTAGTACCTGGTTTCCCATAGCCATTTAGTTTTAATAGCATTCCGATTCTTAACAGTTTTTTGAAAAATACGTCACCTTTTCGTACATACTTGGTTTGGTACTATAATGCAAAAACAATTCTTTGAAGGCGCATCTTCTACTGATCTTTGCAAACGCGAACATCGCCAGAGGCATTTTATTGGAAACTTGTTATTTTATCGCTAAGAAAACTTCAGACATAAAAGTTGCTGTCTCAACCTGGCGGTTGTAAAGAGAGTGGCCAATGTTTTACTATGCAATTAATGGGCTATATAATCAAATTGTCAAATTGTAAAAACGGCGAATGAATAAAAATGATGTAATATGCCATGGCTGGCTGTACGAAAGTTTTTCTGGTTGATTTACTACAAAGGCAAATTAAAATCCACTAAGATCTGTAGAAAGGTCATTAAAAGCCGCAAGCCAATAATTTATTGCGTAAATCCTGTGTCGATTAATAATGAATAATGAATAGTTTCAGCTATTTGTGCAAACTTCATGTACCTCTAATTTGCAAAAAGCATCTCCAATAATGTACACTTTTTTCTTGAATAGTTCGGGCTTTCCTCTCCTGTCAATTTTGTATTTTTATTGCTTGCTTTTCCATGTTTCAGATGATGAATCTAGAGCAGAAGATGATACTGGAAGCCACCGTCGAAGTGCAATTTCCAGCATAGGTGGTTCTAGTTCAGGAATGACCAGTAAAAGGACCAGTTCAGAGCAAAATGTTGAAGATGAGGGGCGACCGATCGATGACAACGAATTGCCTGGATTTGCTGCGGCTAAAGTGAAGCCTAATCGAGCAAGAAGTATCAGCAAGCAGGGCGCTCCCCTGAATCCCCCCAAAAGCGGGGTAGAATCATTCACCGGTCTTGTGGCTCGAAAATCGATCTGTGAGCAGTTTGATCAGCCGATCAATTCAGATAGCGATATGGACGACGATTTCATGCATAAGGTTCAGACCTACGCCCAGAAACCGTCAACTCTAGCCTTTGATGCAGCCAGCATGAAACCGGGACTGACTAGCCTGCAGGAGGTCCCTCCCGCCAACGACCTACAAGATCCAGAACCATCCATTCTAGAGCATCGAGACATCTTGCAGGAAACTGATGACAGTATCTCAACTGACGATGTGGAATCTCCCGATACCCAGATCAGAAGAACCAGCTTCGATCGACCGATCAGTTATCCTGTGTTCGAGGAAAACAACCGAAGATCCGACAGTCCTCTTGAACGATCGGAATCAGTTGACAACTTGAATGGGAAGGAAACTGGGACAGACTACTCTGTTCCGTCCTATCCATCAAATATTGAAAATCTTGCAGAAAGCTCAGACCTAGACTTGCCGCCAGTATCTGCCACAATGCCGAGGTGTTTCGTGGATGAGTCGCAGCGGAAAATACGTCAGCAGCAACTGAGAAAGCAAGAAAGCTCCAGCAGTGACCACACAACGCCCCCAGAAGAAGCTCAGGAAATTGACCATATAATTCTTAAACAAGATCCTCCCATCAGAACGATTTGCGATGATGGCCCAGCAACCGTTCCGTCAGGAATTGACACGTCTACGCTTTCTCGACGTAGACGAGATCTTGGAGACTACAATGATGAAAGAGCCTCACAGTTCAATCGAATTTCGAACCAAGAAAGACAAGCAGACCGACCTCGGAAACCGAACAAGGACGACAATTTTGCATCTATCAGCGAAGTAGTTGCAGAAAATGCTAAGAATCAGGCAAAGTCAGCATTCGAGAAAATGATTCAGGACATTCCCCCGCCATCTCCGAAAACCTTGCGTGAACGTGAACCATCACCATTAACAATTTCATCCGAAGAAATAGTAATTGAACAGGAAAGGAAGTTCGAAATGCCCTATGACGCCAGTGTATCATCGTCAAACGAAGGCACGATAACTCCGGTTCCGGATGAAGCCGTGTCGACGCTAAAAAGGAATAAAGAGAAGAAATTTGTGGACGACTTTGATTTGGATCCAGTCATTGTGCCTACGCAAAAGTTGTCTCTTCAAATGCCAATTCCGTATCGTCAGAATGGTCACGTGCCGTCAGCTGAATCGGCACTATCACCCTACGATAATCTCGGCAGCGCCAACAAACCGTTGGTCTCTGAGATTGTTGCCAAATCACTGGACAACAACTACCAATCCGAACCGGGCCCATACGCCAAACTGATGTCACAGGCAAATCCTCCAGACGTGGTGGCTGCAACGAGAGAGTCAACGCAGAAGACGGATCACATTCGGCAGCTGGAAGCCGTATGGCAAACACTGCTTGAGGAACAGGAAAAGCTGTCAAAGCGGAAACCTAAACAGAAAACTGAGCGACCTCCGCTGAAAATTCTGAGCTACTCAGAATACCCAATGGTGACCGGTCGCCACCAGCAGACTCAACAGACTCAAGTACTACAACAAAACCGAGCTAGCCAGCCAGTTGAGTTTCATTACTACCATCAAACAGGCGAAGATAGAGGCTTTGATAGGCAGAGAAGAACAAAGTCAGACTGGGAGCTTCATCTACGCAGAGAAGCAGCGAAGAACGCTGATATGTACGGTTACAACGTCCCCCAACGCTCTGCACGAATGCAAGAAGTTGCAGTGCGATCTGCAACGCTTCCGGTGAGAATGCTTCCAGATGAACCGCCGCCTAAGCCAGCCTATAGATATGTTCCGAAAGGAAGAACTCAGGAAGGGAAAGGTTCCCTGTTCCTCTCGGAGGTCAGAAATGATCAGAAAGGTCCAAAGTATAGATCTCCACCTGTGCTAAGGAAATCAAAACAGAAGCAGGTTAGATATCATGCAACCTAATCAAATGCACGTTTAGGGTGAATTTCGTACTGAGCTCACATTGCTGTTTAGTTTTGTAAGGGAAGCAGAAGCAGGCATAGGAAGATTGATAACCCTGATAATATGGGAGTTCAGCTGATGACCCGGTGGTGTAGTGTGACTTACGATCACAAGGGCCGGGGTTTGAACAACGGCTGGGACAATTCTTTACTTTTCTATTACTGAAATGCTCCCAGAAATTGACCCGAAGCTTTCGTAGAGACTCAAGTCATTTTGTTTGAAACGTCCCTTGAGACTTAACTACTTCAAAACGTGTTGAAGTGAACCTGACCGACCATACTGCAATCTTTCATACGCCTTGAGTTTTATTGATATTTCTAAAAATAATTGAATAATAAACAAAATCAAGGAATTAACGTTAAATTGTAAAAAAGCGGTAATAGTTTTCTTGTTGACATAATTTGAATTTCATTATTTTAGAGTAGAGCTGCAGCAGAGCTACCAATATTGAATCCAATATACAAGTATAGCCGTCGCGCTCTAAGCTCGGAACAAATCAGTTCAACTGGTCATAAACCTCATGTTTCTTTTTATGACTTACCTCAAGGTATGTAGGATCGGAATATAAATTGGGATTAAGCTGGTTGTCTCTGAAGCATAAATAAATTGGATAAAATGGATTAAATCTGGATAAAATTGCACATGGCAGCACGTTTATACCGCACCTTTATGGCAGCACGTTAAGTTCAAAACTAAAGATACGCATTATACAGATGAGCTTACAAACCCGTGATACACAGGTCTTCAGGGAGCTATCAGTGGACATTGGCAGATTCCTTACATTAGCCTAATTTTATCGTAGATTTTGGAAACAGTTTACTCCTCAGTCGTTGAGGTAATTTCCGTAAAATTTCAAACCCTTGTTACGAAGGTAACAAATTTTTGCTGAATGCAAACTGAAAACATTCAGATTCAAAGCCAAAACAGTGGCTGCAGGCTTGCCCTTTCCAAATGCAGTAATACTCTCTAGAATACTTTCTAGAAGTTATGCTGTGAAATTTATTACAATCTCATGTTCTAATTTCTGCATTTCAGGAAAGCGGCATTTGCTGTCCTGGCCTTCAGACTCCAATATTTTGCTGAGTCGCACAAGGTCCGGACCCACATTGCCTGAAACAAGGCAAAAGGTTAGAGCAGCATTGGAGCACATCAACAGCAACGATCTTCCGAGGAAACCGACGCGGTCTTGGCGCAGTTGAAGATCCAGAAACTGAATAAACCTGTTAAATATTACATACAAAAACTATCACGTGACTGCACACCATGACAAATTATCTGGTGCATTGTGCATGATTTATTGATACACTATACACTAGTACAGTTATACAGTTTTTGTGTAATATTATTATATGTAGCTACCTACCACTTTAGTAAATATAATATTGTAGACTTTACTCATGCATTATTTTTAAGACTCTCTAGCTCTAGACAGCTCTAGACCAAATCAACCGTAAAGCCCAGAGACTTTTTCCTGACTTACCGCTGGATGAACTAAAAGTCAGACGCCTCGTGGGCGCACTTTCCATTTATCGCCAAGCGATAATGAACCCATCATTACCAGTCCACAGAGTCATTCCTCTTCCAATGGACCCTGTTGGACGGAGATCCACCAGGGCCGTCCGTAACTCAGCAGCCCGTCAGTCTCCCAGATGTCGGACTGAGCATCACAGGCGCAGTTTCATTCCGGCAATTACCTGTGCCTGGAATTCTCTGCCCGAAGCTATTGTGGCAGTTGCGTTTGAACCGAAGAAATTCCGTGGTGCTGCCTACCGCCATTTATTATCATCGAATCTCGATGTCTAATCCAAGAAGGTATCCAAGAAGGTAGGTAAATTTAGTATCCAATGTCCGAAAACATGTCAACAACCAGATTGATGGAGGCAGCGCACTGAACCAGACAAGTACTTCTAAAGTGCTCCTGTGCGGCCAGTCACTAGCGGAGCTTCCTGTATTTTCCAACAGGAAACTTTTGTAGTAATGCACTACAAAAGCGATTCCCGTATATTATGTATGCGCTTAAAAGGAAGTTACTACAGCTATGTACTCAACGTAATGAACTCATGCGAAGGATACAAAGGCAAGTTTGCAGTTTTCCAAAATATTATATCAATCTTCATAACATCATCTCCCCTTTGGAATTGTCAGTCACCTCTGTAAAAGGCGTTGTGGTCTCGACCAGGGATACAAAAACAAGTTAGCAGTTTTCCAAAATATTATATCAATCTTCATAACACCGTAGACAATACAGGAGCTTTTCTAAGCATGTGCTAGGTGCTAAGTGCTACGTAGGTGCTTATGCTAGGTCTCACTTGGGCCCTTGGAATTAGTTAAAGCGCGTTAAAGATGTGAGGCCTCAGGCAACGGCCGGCTTGCTCACTGACTCGACTTGGATTTTGATCTAGCGGTGGAAGATCTGATTTAGTACTAAGGAGGGAACAATAATTATTATTGAAACGGCATATAAAAGTTTGATTAAGGGGGGGGGGCTACCAAAGGTTTGCCCCGACTTTGTCCGATTGGCTTACTTTTTGGCGAAGATATAGAGCATGGGTGTGGTCAAAAAATATCGGGTACTGAGATCTTAGCTGCCTTCCAGCCATGTGCAGCCGTCGGCTTTATGTGCCCGACCCCCCGTTTTTCACAGCTACCAACATAATTAACTAAAAATCTCTGCTGGATGGACGACCCTAGCTTCAAAGTTGCCATTTGCAAATATGATGTGGCACATGTGCCCCTATCTGCCGAAAAATACTAGACGTTGGTATCTTATCTGCATCTCTGGGAATTACTCTTCAAAGTTGAAGTTTCGGCCAAAATTTAAAAATCTTTGGCTAAGGAAAGGAAAATTTTATTACTGGTGCGAGCTATAAGGCTGTAATTTGGCACAAAAGGAGGCCCTGTAGGAGTACTCATTTGTGCCAAATGGCAAGAAATTCTGCCGCTTGAAAAAATTCTTATGTCAACTTTAATCTTCAAAAATTGCCAAAATCGCCTTTTTGGTGGTACCAAAATGGTACCCCAGAAATCGAAAAGATCAAATTTTTTGAAATTAAAAATTTTTGAGATATTTGAACTCAGCGTGGTCGAAAACACACCCACAAACGATTTCAGCTCGATTAATGAAGGTTTGCGACTTCTATGGCTGCAGAAAGCCTCTACATACATAGGATCCGACAGACTGAAAATGGCGATTTTGGCAATTTTTGCAGATTAAAGTTGACATAAAAATTTTTTCACGCGGCAGAATTTCTTGCCATTTGGCACAAATGAGTACTCCTATAGGGCCTCCTTTTGTGCCAAATTACAGCCTTATAGCTCGCATCAGTAATAAAATTTTCCTTTCGTTAGCCAAAAATGTTTAACTTTAACTTCAACTTTGAAGAGTAATTCCCAGAGATGCAGATAAGATACAGACAGACGTCTAGTATTTTTCGGCAGATAGGGGCACATGTGCCACATCATATTTTGCAAATGGAAACTTTGAAGCTAGAGTCTTGCATCCAGCAGAAAGTTTTAATTAAATATGTTGGTAGTTGTGAAAAACGGGGGGTCGGGCACATAAACCCGACGGCTGCACATGGCTGGAAGGCAGCTGAGAATTTAGTACCCGATATTTTTTGACCACACCCATGCTCTACATCTTTGCCAAAAAGTAGGCCAATCGGACAAATTCGGGGCAAGTCGATTTTAGTAGCCCCCCCCTTAAGGTAATGTGTATGTATATGTATGTAGCACGTCTGACTCTGGAGCGGAAAGGCTATTAGTTCAAGCATAATTCTTTTACTTTCAATTGCGATAATTGCTGCACCTATCTCCAGACCAAATTTAGTTTTATCTCTGGTACGCTAGCACTTGGTGAAAGGCGAGGCTGCAAGGATGGCCTGGAGTTACTCGTATTTCTGATTCTCCGATATCGCTTAGTAGGATCATTTTGCTATGAGCGTGGAAAGATCAAATAAGCCAACTTTAATTACTCTAAGATACAATTGCAGCTGAATTAGACTATATGTACATTATGTTTATGTTGTTACCGTTGCACACAGTCGATTTTTGGTTTGTGTCTACTGCAGCTTCTGTGACTTCGATGTTTTTAGTTCCACCAACTGTAGGACTTGCTTGGATTAGGCCGACATGTCTATTTGCGTCTAATTGCACAATATTTAGCTTACTAAAAAATCTACGTACTTGCAGTAAATTACCCAGGAGCAGTGTCAGGGGACGTCGACCCACATTTGGCTAAAAGTAGAAAATTCTCTATAAATATCAAAAGTTAAGAATTTGACAAATTTTACTAGACGCAGAAAATATTTGATATTTTATTTGATATTTATTTTATTTAAATAGAAAAACAGAAATCAAAAATTTATCTCAGAATATATAAATAGTTTGATATCAAATATTTGTGCATTCGCACACGTTATTTATTAAAAACGAAAATCAAAAATCAAAAGCTTCTCTGATTGGCTGGAGGCTTCGGCCAATCATGCAGCAGCCATAAAGTCACGTACGATGAAATTTCCTGGTGACTGACGTATAGGTATGACTGATGTTGCAACTTTGTCGTAGCGATTTACCTCTGTAGCGCCGAGAAGCGGCCTTTATGCCCGCTGCAGCGACTTGTGTGCAGAGTTGTGCCGTTAAGAAACTTTCCGGGCCGGGCCCGGGCCCTGTCCTACTAACATCACCGGGCCCGGCCCGCCCCGAAGGCCCATTTTAAGGCCCGTGCTCTGAGGCCCGATTCAAGACCCGGTGGGCCCTGAGGCCCAGTGTCAGGCCCGGGCCCGGAGGCCCGATATAAAGCCCGGTAGGCCCGGAGGCCCGGTGTCAGGCCCGGGCAGGGATGCCCGATTCAAGGCCCGGCAGGTCCGGTAGGCCCGGAGGCCCGGTTTCAGGCCCGGGCCCGGAGGCCCGATATAAAGCCCGGTGGGCCCGGGGGTCCGAATCAAGGAATGGTAGGCCCGGAGGCAAGGTGTCAAGCCCGGGCCCGGAGGCCCGATGGAAGGCCCGGTAGGCCCGGAGGCCTGGTGCCAGGCCCGGGTCCGGAGGCCTGGAGGCCCGGCTCGGGCCGGGTCTGGACGACAAGCCGGGCCGAGCCCGGGCGAGCCAGCTCTTCCAAAATCCGGGCCCGAAGGCCCGATTCAAGGCCCGGGCACAACTCTACTTGTGTGTTTCATCGCACTAGCTTGCTCCTGTTTCTTAACTAACTTAGCTACAAAAATATGTCAGCAAGTGGGATAATTAGACTAAACTTCTTGACAACTTGACTGAGAAGTGAGATTATGTGCATTCGCACAATTCATTCACACTCGTTCATACACAGCAAGTAATAGTTTGCGTTTACTGTTGGAATTGCATCAGTATCCAATAACAGCCAGCACCTTTTCTCAACTGCTCTTCCTTCATTTTCCACTATAATGCACTTGTAAAAATTTGTCAAACTGGTTTCATTTTAAGTTGCTACATACCTCTTATGATTCCACTTCAATTACAGTTATATTTGCGTGAATTTTACAACCAGATTATTTAGATGCCTATAAATTTCACAATTTTTATCGACCTATCGAACCGGTACAACTATATGTACACATTTTAACAATGTTCTGATAGTAACAGAGAGCATATTTGATATAAGCAGCTTGATACTGCTAAACATTTGTTGATTTGCAACTGATTCTGCTTGAATGTAGTTAGCATTGGACCGTTATAACCCGCCCCCAGAGTTGGACGCGGTCGCGGGTACCCGCGGGTACCCGCGGGCGGTCGCGGTCGTGGACAAATTTTCTTGACCGCAATGACCGCAAATTTCAATCAAATCGTGGTAATTTTGGCCAATTTGTTGTAAAAAACTCCAATTTTTTCAAATTTTTTCTTCGTTGGACAAATAATCAGCTTCACATTTTGAAAAAATTTTGCCAAATTTTGCTATTTTGCTAAAACTTTTGGATGGTTGAACAGGCAGCATAAACTGTTAGTCCTTACTGTAGTTTCGGGGTTTCAATTTGTTTAATCTCTATTTGTCTAATTTCAATTTTGCAAATTATTTGATTTATTAGATGGAAATTCTAAATATGATTAGATGGTTATTAATGGCTAAAAATACTTGAAGGAAACCAACGCTTTAAGCAGCGTTTATAGCATGCTGGTTGGTTGGTTGCTTTATAACGGAGCCGGAAAACATGAAAGAAAATACACCCTGACCTGCACACAGAATTCTACTTTTGCACAAGCCAAATGCAGCAACGAAATAAAATTGTTTGTAATTTTTAATGTCGCTGTCAAAAATGTATATCTGAGCTGCACCAGCATAAAACTGGAGTGAGGTGGCTGTAAAAGCATTGGAAATGCCTTAAAATATGCAATAAGTGGATTTTCCCAAAGAATTGACGGTTAATAACTCAAAATTTTGCGGTCACAAAATTAGCGTGCGGGCTGCGGTCGCGGACGCGGGCGGTCGCGGTCACGACAGTTACGGTCGCGGGGCGGTCGCGGTCAAGAAAAATGTGTCCATGTCCAACTCTGCCCGCCCCACAGCCAGAAGTTGACACAGAGTCACCAACCTTAGCAATACGTAACTGAACGAAGTACA
>JASAND010028869.1:0-18648 GCA_030248195.1 Trissonchulus latispiculum
AAACCTGCATTTAATTTTCTGAGATGCTTTTGAAAATTTCTAAAAATTAATACTCGAAATACACTTTAATACGCAATAAACCTGCATTTAATTTTCTGAGATGCTTTGAAAATTTCTAAAAACTCTATTTCATATAGACATATATTATACAGGTAAAGGGAAATTAGTGCCACATTGCAGGAATGTAATGTAATGTGTATAGGGCAGATTCTCACGTTTTGCCTTTGCCGTAGTCAGTTGAATGGAGTCAGAGACGGCAGGCTGCGTTGCTTCCTTGCAAGAATGATCTTCAGGGTATCTGTGGCTGAAATGTAATGAGTTTATGCATGGTTTAGAAATACATAAAAACAGAAATATGGGCAACTATAGTACGACCAAAAAATGTGTGTACAAACTTCGACCGTTTGTAGCAGATTAACCTTTGGAGTAAACCCCAACAATGTATATATTTTTTGAATCGTCAGGAACTCGAGATTTTGAAAATCCGGAAAATTCCGGAATTCCGGGTTTCATTCACGGAAAATCTAAAATTTTTAGTTTTTCGCCAAATTTTTATAGCAATCAAAATTTTGTTTTCACGATCGAATAGAGCTGGTCCCGCTGCATATTTTTGCTCTGACAAGTTTCTCACGAAAATGCACCCAGCTTCCGGAATTCCGGGTTTTCAAAATTTCCGGATTTTAAAAATTTTCTCCAATACCCACAAGATGGGTATCATTCGAAAGCTCTTTTCGAGCTGAACAACTTTTGTAATAGAATGAACTCATGAAAACGCACACATTTCCCGGAATTCGAGAAAACAGAATTTTCCGGGATTTTCCGGATTTTAAAAAGTTTCTCCAATACCCCACAATATGGGTATCATTCGAAAGCTCTTGATGAGCTGAACAAATCTTGTAATAGAAGCAACTCGCAGAAATGAGCCCAGTTCTCGGAATTCGCTAAAACCTTCTAAGCTAGAGTGAAATCCGGAATTCGTGAATTTCGGGAATTTGGTGCATTTTCAGATATTGGTTCTATCACGAGATTTGTTCACCTCATCAAGAGCTTTCGAATGATACCCATATTGTGGGGTATTGGAGAAACTTTTTAAAATCCGGAAAATCCCGGAAAATTCTGTTTTCTCGAATTCCGGGAAATGTGTGCGTTTTCATGAGTTCATTCTATTACAAAAGTTGTTCAGCTCGAAAAGAGCTTTCGAATGATACCCATCTTGTGGGTATTGGAGAAAATTTTTAAAATCCGGAAATTTTGAAAACCCGGAATTCCGGAAGCTGGGTGCATTTTCGTGAGAAACTTGTCAGAGCAAAAATATGCAGCGGGACCAGCTCTATTCGATCGTGAAAACAAAATTTTGATTGCTATAAAAATTTGGCGAAAAACTAAAAATTTTAGATTTTCCGTGAATGAAACCCGGAATTCCGGAATTTTCCGGATTTTCAAAATCTCGAGTTCCTGACGATTCAAAAAATATATACATTGTTGGGGTTTACTCCAAAGGTTAATCTGCTACAAACGGTCGAAGTTTGTACACACATTTTTTGGTCGTACTACGTATACTATGATTAGTAACCGAATTCAGTTCAACGCAACTGATTTCGGATTTCATTCTTGCCTGCCCGTTGTCGTGCGTGAGTCAAAGACAGGCACTGGTTTTGTGTATAACCCGAATGTTTATGTACTCGTATATATGTTACGTATGGTTATTTCATTTTTCAACAGGTTTGTAATAGTGATGTGGATCGGATCGGATCGGCAGGAAAAATCGTAACCGATCCGATCCAGAAAAATAGTTTGTCGATCCGATCCGGGTTTTGGATCGGTCGATCCGATCCGATCCGGCGATCCGGATTGGAGTAGTCAAAAAATCAAATATTGCTTGCTTTTAAAATCAGGTTTTGCTTTATTAAACACATTTTCCATATTAATTTCAAAATTCTTTCATTTCATTCTTATGAAACACAAAATGCATAACTGTAAGAAATTTTCAAATACACAAGGACGAATACACAAAAGCAAATTTTTGGAGAAGTAAATATATAAAATGTTGTTTGCTTTTGAATATACTTTATAATTTATATACATATCTGCTAGCACATCTACTAAAAATAATTATGAACATATGTATCATGTTTGATAATGCAAAAATTTTTACTGAAGCTGTTGGTCCAACCATTGAAACTGAACTTAAACAATTTTGAATTTCCTACTAGAACCAAGAGTGCATAATAGTAAGAGTATGACAGCTGGCAGCTTCTCTGTTATCAGCTGCAGGTACATGCTCTGCACGCTAACGGCTGACCCCCCTCCCACAAACGTGTACCTAGTGACCCCCCCCCCCCCACAAATCAGTACCCAGTACACGTTTCTGTACGTTCACTCGCCATATCTTTACGTGTTAAAGCTCGAAAACACAACGCCTGCGAGCGTCTAATTTGTGTCTGCTTCGAGCTTTAGAACGCTAAGATAGCGGCCAAATTCGTTTGAAGTGAGCATACACGTTTGTGGGGGGGGGGTCAGCCGTTAGCGTGCAGAGCATGTACCTGCAGCTGATAACAGAGAGCTTGCTAGCTGTCATACTCTTATCTATTATGTACTCTTGCTAGAACTGAAATATATTTTTACGTAGCTCAGACTGTAGCGTTAACCAGGGGCCCGTTGCATAAAACTTATTAGTTGATTAGTGATTAGTTATTAGTTGATTAGTTGATTAGTTGATTAGTGATTAGTCCAGCGTTGCATAAAACTATTAGTGATTAGTCTAATTTTATTAGTGTAGAGCGATTAGTTATTAGTCTACACTAATAAATTATTACTAATAAGTTTTATGCAACAGGCCCCAGAGAGTGAACGCAAGTGGCAACTGCAAAACGTTTAAAACTAATTGCTAAACATGAAAAGAAAAACGTATATATTAAAATCACTGATTCGCATATGCTAGTTAATATCGAATTGAAATTTGGTTCCTTCGATTTTTGTAAGATAACATGTAAGTCTCAAAAAGCTGCATCGTTGAACTAAGTGCTAAAATCATAAACTTGCTACCATACCAAAAGCATAAGCTAGCTGCGGGGCAAAGCAAAAATATGTCTTAATGGTTAAAGCTATATGCATGCAAGAAAATTGTTTTCATTTCAACCTAAAAACAACTTATAGTCTGGGAAAACCAAAACTTGAAGCAGCAATCTTTGTAAAAAGGAAACATGTACTGAACAGCTTGTACCCAAAACACGAAAAATTGAAGTATTGTAAAAATATATACACGCGTTCTTCGCCTGTGTCAAGTGCTTTTGTACAGACAGTATTTGATGTTACCAAATTTGGTGTATTTGCTATATATTTAGTCGGATTGCCGATCCGACTGACTCAAGCGATCCGATCCGGACCGATCCAGCAGGCCCACCGATCCGATCCGATCCGATCCGGCTGCCGGATCGCGGATCGGATCGATTTTGCCGATCCGATCCACATCACTAGTTTTTAATAATGATATTCACAGGAGCTTTGATATTCGATAATTAGAGCTCCGGAAAGAAATGTCTAAATATAGTAAACTTAAAATCTAAAATTAATATAGTAAATTTAAAATCTAAAATTAATATATATAGTAAATTTTGCCTATTTTGCGTCTTCACCAAATTATTTCATTAATTTAAAAACATATTACTATTAATGCTCGATCAGTTTGCTCGACTCAAACACCAGTTTATGTATCTCCATATATAAGCGGCAACGACATCCGCCAGAATTGGAGGTTTTAGGAAAAAGAAAAACAAACTTTAAGCAAAAGAGACGATGACAGAGAGAGCACTCAGCAGAATAGGCTCGACTCTTCTCCACATGACAAAACAGGCACCGAAAATACTGGGTGGGATCTTCGGCAGACTGCACTCCATCCTTTTCCTTCCCAGAGCCATGGCATTGATGTAGATCGGGCGCTTTGTGCTTTTTACTAAAACATTGAATCAAATACAAGAGAGCTAAATATAAATACCGGTAATTGGTAAAGATTGCCTATAAAAACGTCGGTTTTTAAGTATATAATCTCGGAAAAAATGGCCTAAATATAGTTTTGCCAATAAGTTTTCATGAGTTGAGGAAAACTCAACCATCAGAACCAGAAGTGTTAGTCATAGTTTTTTCCTTTGAAGTTGGCGGCTGGCCAGATAAATACTTTCTAAAAAGGTTTTGGAAAATTTATAAATTTTCTCATAAACTTCCACACTCTCAAGTAAATATAGCTAAAGTACACGTCACGTACCAGAAGGTTCTTCCACAGAGTGAACATTGAAACGGTAGAAAGTCTGAAATACAAAATGACCCAGGAGATTGTGTACTAACTGCTACCAATTTTCGGCTTTTATATGAAATATTAATAAATCTAAGAAAAGGTAACTAAAGCTATTGATTGGTAAAGGAAGCGAAAAGTGAAATAAAAACTCTACCAACCTAAATCATTACAATTCTCTAATTCGCAATGAGATCCAAGCTCAGTAAATTCTGCCATTTAAAAATTCCGGATTCCAACTGATTCTATAAATTAAAATTGCAAAAGACAACATTGTACATACTACCACAGTACCACCAACCAGTAATCAATTTTATACCACAATTTAGGTGGGACGGTCAATAGAATACGAAATGTCAATTCATAACGACGGTGTACACGTTAAGTCGTCTTCCTCAGAAAGAGATACTTCCCACATTTCCGTTGCCCATCAACACAGCGAGTTGGCTTCAAATATTTGCATCGCCTCGCCTGACACCTAGTCTCTCTCTATTCAATCGAAGTAGTACAATGGTTTTTGAAACAGATCGTCTGCTTAAACTAATCCGGTATTGAAATCGGACAGTATTCTACGGGTCTACCGAGAATTCTTCAAGCCTCCAGTGAATGTGAGGGACAAAATAAACACAGTGACTGACGCGCCATCAGATCGTGATAACAAATCTGATAACTAAAAGTGCTAGTGAGGCTCATGAGGCTAACAGAAACTACCAGCAGCTTGTCAAAAAAGCTGCACAGAGTGAGTACAGCAGATGCTCACCGGCGCCGTGAGTTGTATTTGACACCCTCCCACAGAAATAATTGCAACAATAAGTATAAGTGACAGCAAGAGTACATAATACATAAGAGTATGACAAGCGTTATATACGCTATCAATTATAAGCTCGCTACACCCGATGCACCCTATCGGCTGACCCCCCCCCTCCCAATAAATCAACCCCCTCACCCTGCCCCAGTACAAGTTCGGGGTCCAAACGGAGGTTCGGATTCGTACGTTACATATTTGTGTAAATCATACAAGCTTAGACCCCTTACAGAAATTGGGCCCCCGTAAAGACTTCGATCCCCTTTTGGACCCAATATATATGTGAGGGACCGGGTCAGGGGGGAGGGCTGATTTATAAGGAGAGTCAGCCAATAGCGTGCAGAAGAGGTTGTACATAGCAAGTTTTATGTATATAATACATAAGAGTATGAAAAGCTTTATACCTTATGTATAATACTCTTGATTACGGGTAGTGATGTGGATCGGATCGGATCGACAAATTTTTGGATCGGATCGGCCGGATCGGCTTGATTTTTCCGGATCGCCGATCCGGCAAATAAGGCAAATTTTGAAAATTTGTACCAATTTCTTACAAAATTGCAAAATTTTCAAAATCTTTCCTGAACTTTGTTTAAATGTTCAATTTTCTGTTGTTAATGTTTTTGTTTTATTTTCTCTTTCTGGATAAATACATTTTTCATATGTATTTATAAAAAGTCAAATGGAATTGCTCAGTAATATTTCCTGCTATGTATATAATTAATTTTTGGACAGTCTGTCCGCTTTTTAAATTCAGTACCGCTGACTGCTGAGAGTGACTTATTCTGGTATGATTAAAAGTTCTCAACTAATAGGAACGTTGTCTGAAACTGGAAGTAAAATATTTCGCCCAAGGGCGTTTGCTCTGAAGTGGACGCGGAGTCCTGCAAAATCCGCCGTACGCACTTTTGTAGTGCTATTGTTACGACCAAATTTGTGTGTACAAACTTCGATCATTTATATATTGCCAACTCATGCCTTCAGAGCAAAACCCAACAATATATATATTTTTAGAATCGTCCCGAACAGGAGATTTAGAACAACCTGCATGTCGGGATTGAACCACGGAAAATATTTAATATTAATTATATATTTTATTTATTGAAAATATTTAATTTCTCGAAAATTTACCACATTCAAAATTATGTATCCATGATCGAATAGAGTTGTTCCAGATGCGTATTTTTGCACTTGCATGTGAATGATAGGCATTATTTAAAAGCTAATTATGAGCTGGAACCAGGTGCACCCTGGAACCAATTACCTGAGAATGTACCAATTTATCGAGTTTACTATTCATAGATGGAAGTTTTTGTAAATTTCCGGAACAAAGCGCATTTCTAGAATCTAGTTGTATTAAAAAGGTTGTTCAGCTGGTCAAGACCTTTCGAGTCAAGGACCATAGCTCCATAACTGTTGGTGATGGAAAACATTTAATTTCGGAAAAATCTTGTTTTCGTGAATTTGGAAATCAAGTACATTTTGGGAAATGATTGTATTGTTAAACGTGTTCAGGTTGTCATCCGTTGTTAAATAAAAACCAAACCGTGAGCATTAAAACATTTAAAATTCTGAAATTTTGAAAAACCGAAAATTCCGAAAATTAGTTGAAAAAGTTGTAAGTGCAGAAATATGCGGCGGAACCAGATCATTTGATCAAGAAAACTAAGTCTTCAATGTGCATAAATTTTAGCAAACCTTTGAATATTTAATTTTTCCGCAAATAAAACCCGGAATTCCGGATTTTTCCCGATTCTCCATGTCGTCTTCATTTCCGAACGATATTAAAACTTATACATTGCTTGCTTATAAATACGACCAAAGTTTGCACGCACATTATTTGGTCTTACACTCCAGTTTCTTCAATTTAATCTTATCTTTGAATAGTTCTCACTTCTCACTGTCTTTCATGTAGTTCTCACTAGATCTTAAACATCCAAAACAAAAGAAATAGTTATTTTTCAAAGGTGACTGCGCATCATTCTGCAGCTGCAGTTTCTGATACGGACTTTCGGAATTAAATATTCAGATGCAAAGTTTGATGAAGAGTTTTGCAAAATAATGGTAAAATGTAACAATCTAAGTGTCTACAACTGAAAATTAAAATTATGGTCGGATCGAAACGGATCGGTAGGTGATTTTGGCTGCCGATCCGATCCACATCACTAATTACGGGTATATATGGTTGACAGAAAATCGTGAACAAAGCAACATTTTTAATGAAAGAAATGTGTTTGTTGCTTCTGGGCTAACTTAAGGTGGTGATTTCTTTCGGGCACATAATGTTGGTAGACGACTCAAATCAAGATGAAATGTGATGAAACTTTCCAACATAAGCTAGTTTGGCGTTCTAACACCTTCCGAGCAATCCCGCTTCAAAAATTTGACACTTCCTGGGCAGTTTTTGCCAATTTCTGACAGTTGAGCAGCAGATGCACGGTTATTCATATACTCATTCGAACGATCTCGTTGAACTCTACATTCTTGCTTTTTGAAGCATCTTTCTAGCTCTTCTCTATTGTGAGATAAAGCCGATTTTTCTTATTTTGGCGTTGAAAACTTGTCTCTTTGCAGAAATCGAATAATCCAAAATTTCTTGAGCTAGCCGTAAAATTAAACTAAGGGCGTCAATTTGAAGGTCTCACAGATACCAGTATCTGAGGCATGAACATCTTCCAACGCGAACCTGATTGAAAAGTTGACCTTATGAACAAACTTTTCAGGCGAAATGTGAACCAAAGAGACGCCCTCCTATTTGGGGGGAAGGCCGATTATGGGAGCCACTCTCCCAATAGAATAATCACGGGTATTTCTACTGACGCGCTCTGCCACTGAGCTACGCCCTCAGACGGAGGGATTAGTTTATGGCTCTAAAACTTATTTCAACCTTTCGAAGTTCACGCTATGTAATTGCTGAAAACAAAGTAGGCTAAATTCATGGGAGACTAAAATACTTTTAACGAAACTTTTGTATTCTTAGCCTGATTAGCAAACCAAAAGTAGTAAACACGACTAACTATAAATCCCATAAATCCTAACACGGCCAGTCTGGTTAAAACAAATCTTAGGTGTACACGTTTTATTTAAATATAAACAAAGCAAACATTTACAGAAATCACGAGTATGTAGTTCAACAGAAATAAACAACAAGTTCAACAGCCACTTAATGCACATAAAAAAGTAAAAATGAATAAATACGAGGAACTAAATGTTAGCACCAGGAGGCAACAATGTTTTATCTAGGAATCGTTTCTTCGCAAAGCAAATCCACCACTGAAAAAACAAAGTTTAAGACAATGTAGATCGAAGGTAATCGTAATAGTAATAGTAATAGTTTTCTTCTTAGTTCAGGGACTGCAATATGCGAAATAAAAGTTCATTAAATGACCAACAAAACGTTCCAACAGTATTTGCAAACTTCCTGTCCCTCATTTGCGCCCGATATATTTAGCATCCAACTGCGCTAGACATCCATTCAACTGTATTCTGTGGCAACGGTTTGACGACAGGGTCTTATTTAAGACGGCTGTCTGACAAATTTTGAGCTAAGACTAAGACTAAGACTTAATGATTTATATTAAAAACAGAAACGCAGTATAAAATCCAACACGAGAAGATTAGGTAAAAACCTTAATAGGCTTGCCAGTCTGAGCATCAAAAACCTTAGAGCAGAGTCGTAGACTGGTCTCCTGTCGAATTTGCTGAAGATACTGGCGCATAGTGTCTAGAAATAGTATATAAGTATTAAGCAGTATATTTTACGTACATGGAAGACTAATGAAATAAGTACTATTCACTGCAATAAAAATAAACAACAGCAAATCGAAGCAGCCAGCTCAAAAATCGTATAACACGGTGGACTTATAACGAGACTGCGTACATTTTTGGGAACTTTGTGAATACAATTACTGCACGGTGTAACCAAGGGTGGGTCCGTGGCAGACACGTGTATGAGCGGAATTTTTGGGGGGGGGGGGGTGAACCGGAGGCCCAAGGAAGCCAAAAAACCGGATTCTAGGGGGGTGAGGAACCCCTCCGGAAGATGGGTGTGAGCTCCTAGTCTGAAGAGCGTGAAACCCCCCCTCCCCACCAACACATGCATGGTCCGGGGGATATGTGACATGACCCTTCCCCCTTTTGGATGCCAAAAAGGGAATTTTTAGCTGTTTTATTGCAAGTTTGACTGCATTAAAAACATTGGTACGGAAATTGGCCTGAACCTTCTTTCAAAATCCTGGATACACCCCTGAGTCCTACTGTATGTTCGGAACGCACCTTCTTCTTCGCCAGCCATGGGCGCTTTATACAGTGCATTCAAGGGAAAACCACTTTCACCGGGAATGGGAAATGACTGAGACAAAGCCAAAGTTGTTAATTCTTTGTTGGCTACATTAGCATTAGGACACTGCAAAACAGAAAACGGTAAAAATGATTTCTCAAACAAAACTAGTCAATTGAAAAAGCTTGATCCAGCACAAGACTACTTATTTCTGTCATTAGAATTTTTCCATAAAGGAAGGAAGCACCAAGGTTTTCAGACAATTTTACGCATATAATTTACAACTAAACATTCCGAAAATTTCCAATTCCAGGCTTCAATTCTTCAACTTTATTGAGAAGCTTTGGGATGGACCTAGTGGAGCTTGTTCCAAATAAAACTGTAAGATTTTCGAAAAAATAAAGAAAAATAATGTCCAAACCTGCTAACCGCTTATTAATGTTTTATTTACACCTTGTCTCCAAAAAACAGCAGGGTTTGTATATATAGGTTGCCCGGGTTGGTGGATAGCCGGGATTCTGTGTGAAACATAGGGGAGCTCATCTGATATACGCATCAGGCGAAATGTCGAGAAAGGGGATAAGAAAACAGCCGAAAACCCGGATATATCTGATATTCTCCAAAATCGTGTCCGGGAGCGTAAGCGCCTACTAAGGTCAGCTGGCCCTCCGAGGGTATAAGCTCATTCCGGCGAATTAAGCACCCTGTTATAAACACCGTGAAACATATCGGATAAACATGCATATATATGTATATACCCTCTGCAGCTTTTTCAAACACTCGGTTATGTACATTGTGATATAGATGAGAACTCTATCGGCAGGACTCTAAAAAGCACACAGAAGCTTTCAATAAACAAAATGCATTTACAAGAATAAAAATGCTCCGATGGAGCATGAAAAATGCAATATGGGTGGCATTAGGTTGTAAATGGACAGAGGACTAGGTTTCAAACCGTTAATATGCGAGAGCATGTACGTTGTAAATGACAGGAGGATAGGTTGAAAGCGCACTAATATGGACCAGCTTCGCTGAACAACCCATGTATTTAGCTAACTCCAGCTAGTGCAAGTTTAGCAATTATTCAAAATTTATATATATATATATACATCCCCATTTATGGCTCCTGGCTTGTCATACTCTTTATGTACATTATTATGTACTCTTGCTCGTATTAAATTCTTTAAAGTTTGACCGGCATCTTTCTGTGAAGAACTTTTTACATAAACTAGCTTGCAATCTGAATAACTTCCAACTAGACAACAAAGAAAGCGATCAGTAAACAAATTTCGAACAGTTAACGGGAACACACCACACGCACACCTACCTTGATCTCGTAACTGCGAAAGAAAATGTTGGCCTTGAAAAAATACAGAGCTTCATCAATGACATCCTCACCTTCTAAAATGATAGCAAATATAAACATTAATGGTGCATTCATAGAGAGACGCGCTTCGACGCCTCAGATTGTAACACGCAGTTTTAACCGTTTAAAAATAATTGTAACATATCCATGCTCACGAACGCATGCTTACGTACGCGCGTCTGCTTGCGTCTGGAACTATGAATGCACCTTAAAGCATGTGAGTACAACAAATTTAATCTGTTCAACAACTTAGGTAAGCGCTCATTATAACCGTCGCAAATTTATCTACGTTAGCTAACCTCAACAAAAGTTACATTTCCAACAATGAGGCCCCTAAAAGAAGCATCATCCCGACGTATATAAAGTGAGGCAAAAACGACTAGTATTTAAGGATTATTAGCAGTAACTGTTTACTACAACTGATTTACAATAACTTTTAATACTGTAACTGTCGTATGGTGCTTTAAGGTCACTTATGTGCTTCTTTGACGCCAGTTGGTCAACTAGTGTGAATTCACTTTAAGCTAACTTTATAACGACTTAACCAATGTAGCACAAATCTTTTGTGAATCCTTCCCAATACTTGATTGGTAATATTTTAAAATTTGTAGAAAAATAAATTTTATATAATTTTATAAATAAATAAATTTTAAGTCTTCCGAGGACGGGAACCAAGGGGAACCAAAATGTGTTGTCATCGATTTTGCTAAAAAATTTCTGGGGCGTAGAACACAAATTTGAATTCCGCCTCACTATTCCTGTTCTGAAAGTTTTCAGTTCTAGAATCAGGATAGTTTCAGATTCAGTTGTACACTTTCTGATATAGTTAGTTTCAGCCGGCTAGCCAAAATCTTTTCAGTTGCAGTCCACTTTCCAAAATATTTCCAGTTAAAGTTTCAGCTCAGTATCAGTTACACTACAAAATATTGCATATATATAAAAAATATCTGGGCATAGCTTTACCACCAAGAAAAAGCTGCTTGCTCACTTCTTCAATCACAGCTCGTAAACTGACATACAATTTGCAAGCTAATTTGCATATCGTGCATATATTGGAGAAATTAGTTCGAAATCATTTACCAACCAAAGGGAGCACGACCTCAAACAAGAACTTTCTAGAAAATAATAAATAAGAGGGGGCTCGTCAATTAAACATTTCTCAAAATATTTAATTTGTTGTATACGTATATTTTTTATTTGAGCAATAACCTGTATGAAAAAGTACCGTGTTTAAAATGCTTGATAAAACACTTTCACCCAGCGTACCCTCTGCACAAAAACGAAGGCTGGAGCTGGCGGTTATGATGAGCATAGACCTTTAATTTCAGTGCAGCAACGACGCAGTTCGTTCGGCGATAGTTTCGATAACAGCTATCCCGCCTAGAGGCGGGATAAAAATTGCCTTTTGATTGAGAGAGTATATAATAGCTGTCAGCGAGATTTGAATTACAACGCAATTTTTTTGGACTCGTACTAGTCGTACTGTATACCACAATACAGAGATGTGAACTTTATGATTTAAACAAATGATGGATGCTGATGAAATTGAATTGAAGCCAACGTCAAAAAAGAAAAACAATTCGAGCCAGCACAAACTATTGTAATCGCATAAGACAATGCCAACATGTACAAAAATAAAAATGCATACCGATGAATCGAGTATATACCTGGAATTATACACGTATATACCTTCTTTGGCAGCAGGACCTTTGAAATTGGTACGTAGTGGCAGCAATGCTAAATTTCCAACTATTCTAGGTGCATCTACGTACTTTGAGTGGTAAGCCTAAATAAAGCAAACCGTAAACACCGTTACTAAGTCTTTATATCGCTCATTCGTAAAGTGAATAAGCATTTGAGTATCTTTTAGTTTATAGGAATTGTTTGTACAAAATAGATTAACTCTAGTGACTCAGTTGCTCAGTGCCATTTTTAGACCACGTTAGCCTTTCTGCAAATCGTGAGAGGGTATATATATATACCGCAAGAGATTCCCACTGCTAATATAATTACACAATGACATTGAAAGATGGTTATCGCCAAACAAAAATTGCTTCACTGCAAGTGCGCACCTGGGTTTATTTTACTGGGGGGGGGGGGGGGGCGCCCCCCCCTTTTTGGGTTCCCCCCCCCCCACTCGAGCACCTCCCCCCCCCCACTCGGCCCCACCCCCACTGGGGGAAAAAAAACCAACAAAAACGCCACAACAACTTTGGTTTGTTTTTTTGGGTTTCCCATGCGCGGAATGTAACGAGAGGATTTTAAAATTTCGCTCCCAAAGCTTTCAGGAGATTGACCCAAACTTTGCATTTTTTTCACCTGTTTTTTATTCTGAGGGGAGTTTAAAAAGTTTCTAAGTGCCACTTTTACTAGAAATGGCTTAAAAAATCCACTAAAAATGGCGTTTTTCGGCCTTGGGGTGGTACGCATATGTAGTAAATCGGGGTCGCTGAAAACGATGAGCATACTGCCGATACCGACCCGAAGTGACCACTGGTCAGCATGGCTCCCTTGGTTCCTCGCCCAGGGTCAAAATGGGGAAAACTCACTATAAACAGCATTTTTCGGCGTTTTGGTTAGAAGCATTTATAGTAAATCGACTACGCTCGTTTCAATGGGCATATTGCCGAAATCGAGGGAAGTGACGATGGTCACTACGGTCTATAGGGCACTATTGACCAGTGGTCAAACCCCTTAAAACGACCGTTTTTCGGCGTTTTAGTCACCGTGGGGGCACATATAGTAAATCGACTACGCTCGTTTCAATGGGCATATTGCCGAAATCGAGGGAAGTGACCAGTGGTCACTACGCTCTATGGCACTATTGTCCAGTGGTCAAACCCCTTAAAACGACGTTTTTCGGCGTTTTAGTTGGGGGCACATATAGTAAATCGACTACGCTCGTTTCAATGGGCATATCGCCGAAATCGAGGGAAGTGACCAGTGGTCACTACAGTCTTAAGGCCCTATTGACCAGTGGTCGACCCCATAAAACTAGCGCTTTTCGGCATGTTGGTTTGGAGGCATTTATAGTAACTCGACTACGCTCGTTTGTCAATGAGCATATTGCCGAAATCGAGGGAAGTGACCAATGGTCCCTACGGTCTATGGGCCTATTGACCAGTGGTCGAAGCCCTTAAAACAGCGCTTTCCGGCGTATGGTTGGGGACATTTATAGTAAATCGACTATGCTCGTTTCAATACCGCGACCCGAAATCGAGAGTGACCATTGGTCTCTGGTCTCGGGGGCTACCGAAGCCACTGGTGTTCCCTTAGACAGCGTTTTTCGGCGTTTTGGTTGGGGGCATATATAAAGCTGATATGACTATGCTCGTTTCAATGGGCATATTGCGAAATCGTGGAAGTGGCAGTGGTCACTATGGTCTATGGGGCTGTTGACCACTGGTCAAACTCCCTAAAACGCAGTTTTCGGCCCTCTGGCGGTACCCATATAGTAAATCCGTGTCGCTGAACACGATGTTTAATACCCTGTCAAAGTCTTTGGCGGGGACGAAAAAGAAAGTTTTCTCCTTATACACCACAAACAGAATTTGCCTTTATTAAAGCTTGAGGCGGAGGTGAGAATTCAGTGGTATATATTTATCATAATCACTTTTCTTCTCCACCTCCGGCAACATTCAACTCCTTGTATCATTTATGCCGCATTGCTGAAGGATCGCTAAAATGACAGTAGAACAAGTAATAAAAATCCTCCTTCGGAGCATGAAAATTTAATATGGGTGGTGGTAGAGGTTGTAAAAATCAAAGAGGATTCAGTGTTAAAAATGCTTAAGGTGGTACGTTTCCTTTTGTATAAATTTGACCCTACGGGCTTCAATTCTTTGCGAAAGTAGATGAAACTTTCCAAATATGCTATTTTGGTGCTCTTTAACATTCTCGGACTGATCCCGCATTTTTAGGTGAAAAGATGAAATTTTCGATTTTTGGCATAATACTCTCAGTAGGTAATCGATACATCAGATTGGTTGTTATGGATAGAAAGGGTACAAAAACGAACATTTTTGCTTTAACCCTTTGAGCTATCTCAGGGTTAAGTCAGTATAAGCCCGAAAACGATTTTTGGGATCAAAAAAACGACCATTTTCGAAAAAATCAGTTTTCAAAATAACTGCTAAATGCTACGAACAATTTTCGGTTATTTATACTCAGTATTACGCGAGTCAGTGCCACGTTTTATCAGGGCCTATTAGCTGGGATTCATTTGCTTTAAACTGGGAATTTGGCCGAAAAACCATTTTTGGCAAAAACTGCGATTATTTTGTTTAAAACGACGTTTCTCCAAAAACTGCCCAATGGATTCGCGTGATCTTTGCCGAATGAAAATTCGGCGCTATTGCGGAGGACTTTTCTGGAACAGTTAAAACGTCTCGATTGCCGACTGAATACAAAGTTGCAGAATTTCGTGTCTGCACATTTCCCGGATTTCTGGAGTATTGAGGCTTATTCGGGCCAAATCCAAAAAAGCCCTCGGCCCATATGTCCTTCACATGGCACAAGAAAAATTTTGGCCGTTTCTACAGTTTTGAAATCCATGTTCAAAAATTTTCGTCTATGTTGAAATGTCAGATGTCAGCATGTCAGAACATTTTTAGCACAGTTTGTGCTGATTTTGCTGGTTTCATAAACTGATGTGAATCTGCAGATTCTAAGCTTTAAAACGATGTGTAAGGCTCTTTCAGCTCTCATTGCCGAGATTGGCATTTCAAAAGAATCACGACAAAGCACTGCACAAAAGAGGACACCACCCTTTAATGAGGCTGAGTTCAAAAAAGAAGAGGACTAGGTTGTGGGCGAATTAATATGGGCTGCTTCGCCGAGCAACCCATATTCGCGGACTGAAAAGTTATATACATACGTATTACATAATATGTACCGGTGTTCAGTTTTAGTTACGGTGCGTAAATCATATACAGCTATGATAAACGGAGTTTTGATGAAACCAAACATTTCTTTCGATGAAAGCTCTTAATATTTACTGTGCATTTAGTGATAAGAAAACTCTATATTTCAACAGTAATTTCAGGACTCTCTCTTCTATTTCTATTGAACGGGTAGCGTTACAATCATGTGTAGTTCTTTCTAGTTGCCCGTGATCCACCACAACCAAGTGCTATGGTTGTCGCCAAGCAAGCAACTTGCAGCGGTCATTTAACTGCTGGAATCGTTGTGTGACTGACAATAATGGCATTGTATGTAATGATCGCCGCTTCGCGAAGCGTGAAAGCCCGCGAATATGGAGTTTGCTCGGCGAAGCTGTGCCCATATTAATTCGCCCACAACCTAGTCTCTTCTTTTTTTGAACCTAGTCCCATATTAAGCATTTTAAGACTAGTCCTCTTTTGATTTTACAACCTCACCACCACCCATATTACTTTTAAGCGCTCCGGAGGAGGCATTTTTTTATTACTTGTCCTACTGTCATTTAAAGGATCCCTTTCAGCAATGCAGCAATGGATACGAGAGCTTGAACAGTGCGGAGGTAGAGAAAAGTGATTATATAATGTATAGTACCACTGAATTCTCACCTCCGCCCCAACTTTGGCCGCTGCAACCTCTGTTTGTGGTGGTATAAGGAGAAAACTTTCGCCTCGCCAAAGACTTCGACAGTATGAACATCGTGTTCAGCGACACGGATTTACTATATGGGTACCGCCAGAGGGCCGAAAACCGCAGTTTTAGGGGTTTGTTCAGTGGTCAATAGGACCCCATGATACCATAGTGATTACACTGGTCACTTCCTCACAGATTAAACTGTATGCCCGAAGAAAACGAGCATAGTGATTTACTATATGCCCCAACCAAAACGCCGAAAACTTCATTGTCAGGAAGTTTGACTGACGGTGGTCAGTAAGGCCTCCAGGACGAAGAGACCACTGGTCACTTCCATCGATTCCGGCAATATGCCCATTGAAACGAGCATAGTCGATTTACTCCAGATGCTCACCCCAACCAACACGCCGAAAAGCGCTGTTTTGAATGGGTTTGACCACTGAAAGTCCGTAGGCCCCATAGACCTAGGTGACCATTGGTCACTTCCACTCGATTTCGGCAATGTGCCCATTGAGAGCTAGGCGTAGTCGAGGTCTACTACATCCATTTCCTCCAACCAATGTGCCGAAAAGCGCTGTTTTAAGGGGTTTGACCACTGGTCAATGGGAGCCATAGACCGTAGTGACCACTGGTCACTTCCCCTCGATTTCGGCGATATGCCCGAGTGAAACGAGCGTAGTCGATTTACTATGTAGCGCCCCCAACCAAAACGCCGAAAAACGTTCGTTTTTAAGGGGTTTTGAGACCGCTGGTAGTTGTTGCCATAGATAGCGTAGTGACCACTGAATTCCACTTCCTCGGTCTCAGCAATATGCCGTGAAACGAGCGTAGTCGATTTACTATATGTGCCCTCCAACCAAAACGCCGAAAAATATCAGTCGTTTTAAGGGACGACATGATCGTAGTCCCGCCATGAACGCGTATAGTAGACACATAGTCCCTTCCCATAAATTTCAAACGTATACCCCCATTGAGAACGAGCGTAGAAGTCCGTTTTTACTATAATTAGCCAACCAAACACCGAAAATGCTTGTTTATAGTGAGTTTTGCCACTGCTGACCCCTGGGCCGGAGAGAGCAAAGACCCATGCCTGACAGATGGTCCCACTTCGAACTTGACTCTGTCGTTTTCAACTGACCCCGATTTACCTACATATACTTTTCGTACACCACCCAAGGCCAAAAACGCCATTTTTTTAGATTGTTTTACTTTTTTTAAAAAAATATTCTAGATATAAAAGTGTTTCGCGACTTTTTCTTTTTTTTTTCGAAAACTTTTCGTGAAAACATTTGAAAAATGCAAAGTTTGAGTCAATCTCCTGAGAAGCTACAGAGCGAGTCAAAAATCCCCTCGTTACCATTACTTTTAGTCCGAAATATTCAAATAAAACAAACCAAACCGATCTAGCTGCTAACCTGCTGAAAAAGATCGATGCAACCGAAGTGCCAAAAATGGCGAAAGTCCGAATTTGGGGCCTTGGCACGGAGCCAAAATTGGCCGAGTGCCAAAATGACCTTCGTTTGGTAGCGTAGGATACTGTCTACCAACATATCATAGTAGCATTGGACCAATGCCC
Organism: Trissonchulus latispiculum; assembly: GCA_030248195.1. Lineage (NCBI taxonomy): Eukaryota > Metazoa > Nematoda > Enoplea > Enoplida > Ironidae > Trissonchulus > Trissonchulus latispiculum. The sequence goes on from JASAND010028869.1 coordinate 17,886, forward strand.
ACATCGTTCCAACACTTCGCTAGAAAATGCCGCTACCAAGCGTTATTAACCGAGAAAAACAACCGCACGGTAACACTCGCCTAGTGCAATTCGAAGTTCGGAATTTTAACCAATAAAATATAGTCGTACTTGTAGTACTACTCGAGTACTTTACGATGGTAACATTTTACCTCCCGGAATACCACTAATTCAGCTGGCGCCAGGCCAACACTGTCTCCACCGGTCCGCGCAGACGCCTTTTATACCCATATTATATGGGGGCGCTATCGCGCCTACATAATAGTAAGACTTATTAACTAGAGGTTAATATATGTACTTTGGCCGAGTTGCAGTCAAGCCTCCGTTGGTTACACTTACATTGGCTCCAGAGAATTGACAAAATCTCAGACCACCATCATAGCGGCAGCCACTGGAAATTATTTGGTAAAGTCATGCGTCAGCGGAAATCGAAGAATACGAGGATGGACTACGCGCCGAGACAATGATGCTGGCGGCGCTACAAGAGATTGACCCGTAGAGGAGGACGGGAGACTGCGCGCGGCGGCCTGATCAGATCCGTTCATAGAGTGCAGATCACCGCCGGCCAGACGCTTCAAGGCCAACACGATCTCCCACCTAAACAGGAAAAGAAACAATAATGACTGAGTGAAATAATAAGATAACAGAAAAGTATATATACAGACAAGCGTCTGACTATAATATGCAGTGTATGCATCAGTCTGGATATGAGGTATAGAATAAATTAAACAAAATCTAATTGCAT
>JASAND010028871.1:0-12999 GCA_030248195.1 Trissonchulus latispiculum
ATGCAGTCAAGAGTACATACATTGTATAAGTGTGTGCCACTAGGCAGGTGTCACGGTGAAATTTTTCCCCCAGAAATTTTTCCCCCCGGAAAAATTTCACCGGTGAAATTTTTCCCCCCGGAAAAATATCACCGGAGAAATATTTCCCCCCGGAAAAATATCACCAGAGAAATTTTTCCGGGGGGAAAGATTTCACAGATACACTGTAATTGAACTTTTCAAGCAATTATCAACTTTCCAACGTATTTCTTTCCTAGAATATTATCTAATCAATTGAATAGAATCTTAATTTTTGCCTGGCATATTTTTAATAAAATTATCAAATAAGGAATGATCTCAGCTCCCAGGAACTAAAGAAACCCCAACATTTAGGATAATATTTGTTTAGCGGGAATTATTCCTTTTTTAGATAACTGAAACATAATTTTTTAGTAAAGTCGTTACAGAAATGCTCAATGGGAAAGATTAAATGACTGCACTTGATCATTACTATCCACTGTGTTAATATGTTTTTGATCGTGTTCCCCTCACATTTAGTTGCGGTTTCAGAATTTCTGGGAAAAGGGATCAAAAACGAACGAAAATTCCAAAATTAATTCTTCTGTCCCCCAAAGTTTCGAATATTTATTTGTGGTTTATTGTATTAAATTTTTCACTAAATAAGATTTAGTTTAGATTAACCCAATTATTAACCCTTTAAATGTCCAGTAAATTATGCTTCTTTAAAATTGTTTGTAATAACTTTTCACTAATGTATTTTTAAATTTCTGATTCAAAATAAAAATTAAATTTAAATTTGATGTAATAAACTAAATTAAATTTCATTAAGCAACCAAATTTTAAGTGATTAAATCAACAGAGATCTTACAAACACAGAACTAGTGAGTATAATCAGCAAAAGCTGTATATACTTCTAAACATTTTCTAAACTCTGATGTAGGAAGGCTCGAAATGATTTTTTGTGTTTTTGTATGTAATTGTTAATTGCCTCCTCCTCCAGTGAGAATCAGTAGTGGTGTTTCAGCAGCTGAAACTGAAACTTAGCTTGTACATGTTTAGATTTAAATGTTTAAATGTACATGTTTAAATTTAGCTTATTACATCAAATTTAAATTAAATTTTTATTTTAAATCAGAAATTTAAAAATACTTTAGTGAAAAGTTATTACAAAAAATTTTAAAGAAGTATAATTTACTGGACATTTAAAATTGGGTTAATAATTGGGTTAATCTAAACTAAATCTTATTTAGTGAAAAATTTAATACAATAAACCACAAATATTCGAAAATTTGGGGGCAGAAGAATTAATTTTGGAATTTTTTCTGCTCCTTCGTTTTTGATCCCTTTCCCAGAAATTCTGAAACCGCAACTAAATGTGAGGGGAACACGATCAAAAACATATTAGCACAGTGGATAGTAATGATCAAGTGCAGTCATTTAATCTTTCCCATTGAGCATTTCTGTAACGACTTTACTAAAAAATTATGTTTCAGTTATCTAAAAAAGGAATAATTCCCGCTAAACAAATATTATCCTAAATGTTGGGGTCTCTTTAGTTCCTGGGAGCTGAGATCATTCCTTATTTGATAATTTTATTAAAAATATGCCAGGCAAAAATTAAGATTCTATTCAATTGATTAGATAATATTCTAGGAAAGAAATAGGTTGGAAAGTTGATAATTGCTTGAAAATTTCAATTACAGTGTATCGGTAAAATCTTTCCCCCCGGAAAAATTTCTCTGGTGATATTTTTCCGGGGGGAAATATTTCCCCGGTGATATTTTTCCGGGGGGAAAAATTTCACCGGTGAAATTTTTCCGGGGGGAAAAATTTCTAGGGGGAAAAATTTCACCGTGACACAGGCACACTCTGTGTTATCAGAGCAAAAACTAGGCATGCTATGTTTGCTAACGGCCTACCCCCCCCCGCAAATTAGTACCATCACTTCAAAGAAATTCGCACTCTATGTTTGTGTTCTAAAACCCAACCAGGCACGAAATTCGCTAACCCACTACTTGTGTTTTCGAGCTTAAGCAAGTGCGTGCAAACATAGTGCGAATGAGCGTACTCCCGGTTCTACTAAGTATTGATTTCCGGAAGGTGGGGTCACTAGAGTCTGATTTGGGGGGGGGGCGTTCGCGAGCAGAAGAGCATAATTTTGGCTCTGACAAGAGAAAGCTTGTCTAGTGGCATACTCTTATCATTAGTGTACTCTTGACCAGGCATGTGCACGAGGGGAAGTTATGGGGGGGGGGTGAGCCGGCGGCCGAATGGCAGCCGGAAAACTGCATTTATCCGGTTTTTTGCACAAAAACCCGGAAAAGTCCGGATTTTGGAGGGTGAGGGACCCTTCTGGGGGGGGGGGGGGTGTGAAAACCCCCCAAACCCCCTCCCCCAAGCACATGTATGCTCTTGATACAGTAATTGGAATCCTTTTGCGTCTTGAGCTAAAACATTAATAGCTTTGACAGAGTGGACTCGTTAGTTCTGCCTGCCCGCATTGGGATGGGATGGGAGCTTTTTCTGACAAGTACTGACTCTGGAGTTTGTAGAGGATGATTTATTTGTTTCAGCGGTGTCCGTGGTGTCGGTGCTGGGTCGGTGTCTGATGGAGTACCAGTGGGACGCGGTGATCCTCTACAGCGCGGAGTTGTTCCCCACCGTGTGTCGGGCGACCGGGACGGCCTTCTCCGCCTTCTGGGGTCGACTCGGGGACGTCCTCGCCCCTCAGGTCGTCTACCTCTCCCAGTTCTGGGCCCCGTCCAGTCACCTCGTCTTCCTGGCGGCGGGTCTCCTCAGTGTGGTCCTCTCCGTCTGGATGGCGCCGGACACCAAGGATCTGGACTTGAGCGACACCATCCATCTGGAGACCATCAATCTGGAGTCCCTCATCCTCAGGACAAATCAACTCAATAAATCCCGAGAAGAGCAGTCGGAGGGAAAATAGTCCCCCCCTTTCCTACCAACTGTCTGCTGTTCTTCTTTGGAAAGATGTATGCAAAGTGTGTGATTCCAATAAATTTTAGATGTTCTGAAGTCTAGCTGGTACTGCCATAAGTGAACGGCCTCCATCGTTCAGTTCAATATATTAATACGCAGAGGATCGTCCTATTTTTCCTAAACCTGAAATCCACCCACATCTCCTCCATTCTTATAGAACGAATCCATTAACCCTGGGATTGATTCACTTCTAAAAACGAAGCAAACGACTGTCCGTTTTGGTGCCAGTTTTCGACTTACTCTGATGTTGTAAATTTGTGCGATTTTTCTATCCAAGCAGCATACTTAACGAGGTTTAAAAGAAGAAATGCAAATCTGGCAATTGTTATCACGTCAAAATAAAAAAAAAAAAAAAAAAAAAAAAAAAAAAAAAAAATTTTTTTTTTTTTTTTTTTTTTTTTGGGGGGGGGGGGGGGGGGGGGGAGGGAATGTTGAAAAGTAAAAAATATGACATATTTAGGCCTATATACATTAAAATTCTGCTTTGAGGATACTGCAGCAACTTTTAGCAGAAATGTAAGACAAAAATCGCCCAGATTCAAGTCTGCGGCAGTTTGTTGAGGCTTTCTGGCGCAAACGTAAAAAATAAAAGCACCATTTTTCCTAATTCTCTGTGTTTCCTTAGCACATGAAGTCTTCAAGGTGGAATTACTCAGCAACCATGAAATGCAACTTGTTTCATAGAAAGCAACCATGGAAATGCAACTTGTTTTACAGTAAAAACTCGTTAAAATATTAGCTGGACTTCTTTGGCTGGATTGTAGGAGATATATCGGAAGTCGGTATTGGAGGCTATCGGAAAAATCATCCAAAACTGATCTTTATCGATCTGTGAAAGTCAAGTTGGCTTGCCCAATCTTGTCTACACATTAATTTTAGGGAAACGTGATTAAAACTTTCTGGCATATAAGATTCAAACTACTACTTTCTGAATTCAGTCAGCCTTGTATAGAGCGAATTGTTTTAGACTTTTCCAATTTGACATTGAAAATAATAACTGTTCAGGAATCGTTTTGTGGAAAGATCTGCAAGAAAGAAGGATGGGAGAGCGAGGACCATCCAGATCGAAAGGGACGAAGAGACAGGAGCAAGGGCGTGTCTCCTTCTCCGGGACGACGGAGCAGTGGGAGTACCCCAAGGGGGAAGAGAGTCGGGCGGCGGGGGCCGTCTCGGAGCACCAGGACACGAGCTCCATCAGCATCGGGATCGTCTCCTCCAGCGGCGGCAACTCGGAGCCGCCCCTCCCCCCGCGGACCGGCGCGAGGGCCCCTCTCCCGGACGAGGGGACCATCACCCAGGAGATCGGACGGATCGCGATCGAGGCCATGGAGGAGGAGCCCCTCTCCTTCCTCCCCTCTCAGCCCCCAGCGACCGCCGCTGCTGGGGCCAGAGGGACAAGGGCAGTCGGGAGAGCCAGGAAAGGGACGGGGCCGGCCACGACGGAATCCGGGGAGGAGTTCACCCCGGTGCCCAGATCCCCGGGAGTCAAGGGGATCAGAATGGGGATCGGGGCCACGCCGTCCCCTCTTCCTCCTCCTCGCGGCGGCCCGCCCGGCCCGGACAGGAAGACCGCCGCTGGACTCGGACTCAACGACATCATCAACAAAGGATACAAAAGACAAACCTAGCAACAAAAACAAAAACTGGTACAGTCCCATTTCTTTTGTAACATATTGTAATGTAATGCAACTCATGTAATCTGAGGAATCGAGCACTTGAAGAGAAACTTAACTAAAGCAGAAAACGTAGCCACGGTCCACGGCGTCAGAGACAACCCAAACGGAAGGAACGACAGCAATAGAAAGTATAAAGTAAGAGAAGAGCGTCTTCAATAATCGGGCTACTGACTTTAATCCAAGATTAATAACTTAAGTCTTTTAAAGCATTTTTATACATTTTAATTGAATTTGAACACTATTGCTGACAGTTCACAAATTTTATAGTAAACTGAAGACAATAAGACGTCTTCGCTCTAATCGGTTCACGGTTTGAGAATCCAAAAAATTCTAATTACAGTCTTTGACAATTGGTTAAGTGGCTACGCCGCTGAGACCAGTTTTCTGTGAACTGTCTCCTTGCTGGTATCGTATCTCCTTATGGCTCCTAGAATCTAGTCAACGAAAGCGAGACACTTTATTGCACCATCGTTGCTTTACACAATTACGAACACAAACACAAATAAGTGCATAGCCCATAAAAACTGTCTTCAAAACTTATCAGCCAGAGCTGACAACACAAGTCCATGGTCAGTTTCACAACTCCAACATTTTCATAATAGCCAACACAGACAGACCTCTCCCTGAAGAGTAGAAAAGGGTTGTCCCAAATCCCAACTATTAATGGCCATTCGCTATTTCAATCCTTCCTAGAAATGGGCGAGGAAAAAAAGGGTTGGAAAAATGGAAAATATTTCTAATGTTATTTTGACGCTTCTTTCATGGAAATATAATGTTTTATAAACTTTCGCGCGATTTTGCACTATTTGCAACCTTTTCTGAGGGGCATAATAGGTGGGGGTAAGTAAGTTAAATCTGACGAAATTGTATTTCGGTGTTTTCGAAGCATCGGAAAAAATGGAAAATATTCGGAACATGTACTGAAAGTTAATTTATGATGTGAGAATATTAGGGAACTATCAAAAATAGTGTTTGCTGATGTCATAAGGTGATATTAATGAACATGGGCTACTTTTAGAAACTAATATTTTTTGCTGTTGGAGGTTGTATGATTGAGTAATGAGTACCTTCTAAGTAGAGTTAATAATTCCATGTGGTGTGTTCAACCCAAAACTGTTAAAACGTCTGGATTTGTTTACTTTACGAAGTGTGTTACCTACGAAAACCGTAGTACAGGCCTAGTAGAACCGCCAAGGTGTATAGAACTCGCCTGCAGTTTGCCTTAAAGTATCGTTTGCTGAAAGTACTTGATTCCTGCACTATATACCTGGGCTTATTCTAGAGTGGGGGGGGGGGTGGGGGGCCCCCCCATAAACACCCTTCCCCCCCCCAAAAATCGTTCCCCCCCCAAAAAAGTGGGTGCCCCTTTTGGTACCAACTTTTGCCCTGAAAAAATCGCTCAGAAGGCCAAATTTTCAAAAATTTTCCGGCTTCGCCGGAGATTTTTACTCAATTTTTGCCCTTTTCAACACTAAATCTGCTTATTTTTGCTATGAAAATCAACTTTATAGTATATGCCAGAAAATTAGCGGCATTTTTAGCATATTTTTCGAAAAAATTTTCGCCCCCCCCCAAAAATTCTACCCCTCGGACCTTTGAGGCCCCCCAAGAAGCCCCCCCCAAGAAAAAATCCCTAGAATAAGCCCAGTATACTGGAACTCTTGTAAGCGCTTGTGTAATTGTATTAACCAAGTGGGGCCATTAAATACGGTAAAAACTGCTATATGCGTGCAGAAACATGAAATAGCACAGCTTTTAACACATTGGCATTTAACATTATAATTTTGGGGTGACCGGAAAAAAGGAAAAATATGGAAAAATTGAAAAAACCGGAAAAAAGGTTTTTCCGGCAATCTTTTATTCCGGAAAAACCAACCCTAATTCGTCCTTATAAGAAAATCTTGTCGCTGGTTAAAAAGAAGATAATAACACAGCATTGTCATCAGTATTTCCGAAAACTCCAATTTGCACGCGTAGCACCGAGAGATTGTTTACAAAATTGTTTCGAAGATTCACAGTCAAATTTTGCGTTGACTCGCTCTTCAAATTTGGCGAACTTGGCAAAGATTTGTCACGAAAAACGTGACTTTGCTGAAGTTCAGATCAGCTACCTTCCCATGAATTTCGAGAGAATTCGACCAAGTTTTTCATGAAACAGAAACGTCTACGCGAAATTCACCGAATTGGACGGAAATTGCAGCCGTTCGCCAAGTTCGCGGAAAAGTTGAGCTTCGCAAAAACACCATTTTTAAAGATCTGGACTGTACATAGAGAGCTGTGGTATGGGAGAAGAGAAGGAACATCCCATTTCCATTCGGAAAAATTTTATCATTCTGGGAAGTTTTAGAAGTGTTCAAATGAAAAATTTTAGTGATTTTTCTCAAATTTTGTTCATTTTTTCCAAATTATTAGCTTTGCTTTGAGTTTGCTCTGATTTTGTAGCCCGAACTTAAAGTTTTCTTAATTTTTCATAAACTGCTCAGCTTTATAAAGTATTATATACATATATTGTCAGTTCAACGAGAAACTATTTTTGTAAATTATTTTTGAAATTAACTGGTAAATTTAAACATTTCAGCCAACAGCTATTATATGCTTTTATACACTAATTATAAGTTACAACTGACTGACTGACCACTGTTCCTTGTTGCTTCAACACTGAAGCCCTGCTTGCTTTTGCCCGAAAGGACAAAACATGCCGGATGGCACATCTTTTGTAAATTGAAACTGTAGCAAACGAACATTATACTTTACAGCTAAAATCCAAAGTTATGAAAGAATAAAAAAATTGTGCACACGGAAAATTACTGGAAAGTTCTCACTGCTCCCAGAAACTAACTGGGAATTGCGCCCATAGTCTGTTGAAACTTTGTTGGGACAAACTTTTTCAGTTGCTTAGCTGGATACGTTGAAAAGCTAGTAAAAGTGTTCCAATAGCCTTTACATGCGGAAATATTCATTAAGACAGGCTACAAATGTTATAGAAACAAATTTTGAGAAACACTGACATGATTAGGACAGCGGAAAAAAAGTCGGAAAAAACCGGGATAAAGTATTTTTCCGTTCGACTTTTCTCCGGAAAAAACCAACCCTAACGGCTAACCTCCCTAACACAAACAAACAAGCAGGATGTCTACTCAGAATAACGCATCCAAGCGGAAACACTCTTGGCAACAGCCAAACCATCGCACAATGCACGCAGAACGCTACTATACATATACAGCGCACGCTGAGATCAAAACTAAAGCAACTGATAAAGCAAGCAGGAAACACCTGCAACTTCACGAAAAGCAAACAACCTCAAAAAATACAAGACACACAGCATCGGAAACATTGGAATAGAAAAGGAAGTAAAACAGGATGATGAGATTCTGGCTACTGTTTGCATCGGGACCAGGAATCGGCCTTGGCGCTTTCAACGCTTTCAGGAAGTCAAACTCAAACCAGAAGATAGATTCCAAGTTCAAGTAAATAAAGAAATATATGTACAAACATCATAAGACAGTATAAAAACGACTAGAAAATAATGCAGTCACAAAATCCAAATACCACACACTGGTTGACTAGATTTACGTCAAGAAAATGAAGTAAACGCTGGCCAGCAGGCGGATCCACGAAGGATACAAGGCATTAATCATAAAGAAATAATGAAAATCGCCTGCCTGCAGTCACTAAGGCCGTAGCCTTAGTCCGAACAGGAGAGAGCCAATGTGCGCTGTAGGCGTTTTTCATTATTTCTTTATGGTTGACTAGATTTGGATAAAACAGTTTAAAATGCAGCATCTCGTCAAGTCTTAGGGCCTTTTCATAAAATGATTAAACGGATTAACTTAAAAGTTTAATCATTTTATGAATACGCTCACGGATTAAACGGATTAAAGTTTAATCCGCGACTTAAACGGACTAGTTTAATCCGTCGATCAAAAACCTTTTCATAAAATACCGACGGATTAAACTTTAATCCGTGACGTATTCATAAAATCGCGACGGATTAAAACCAAGGCGGATTAAACTTTAATCCGTGGCCTTTTCATAAAATGATTAAGTTTAATCTGTTTAATCCGTCACTTAAAAAATAGTTCAAAAGCACTAAAGTTTAATCCTTGTTATTTGCGGGGATTAAATGGATTAAACATCAATTATAGTAACGATTCCGTTTGGTGACATCAACTTTAAACTTTTATTGCTCATTCATTGCTTGGAGTTAGGCAGTCATTTTTATATCAAAATGTAGCTTAACATTTTCTCTTTTCAATAAATATAATGAAACGTATTTAGCTTTTCTAGAATTTTCGTAGCTAATTATAGAACGATTACAATTTTTCAAATTTTTTGCCGACGGAAGTAATTTTTAGGTGAGACAATGGTTTGATCACTCGACACTTCTATCAAATAGCGGAGGATCGCCCATAGTTATTAATGAAATCGCTCTTCGTTCTGGAAAGTCAGATACAATATTTGCGCAACCCGCATACAGCCTACTTTTCTCATCTTTCCCGCGCAACAACTTTAGATAGAAAATTGCAAAATAAAACCTGCAGCTACGAAAAGGAAGTCGTGTAGTGGGTGGTTGTTTCCTCATGTGTACCTTTACATGTCGTAACTTGCCCAATACTCGGAGTTCGAAAGAGATTAGCTTTTGATTGAAGCACATAATATGTACAATATTCTACTACTATTTAAAAACTACTTCAGTATAGCCAGTCTGTACTTTTGGTGATGGTATCCTTTTGAGTAGTGATTTTTGAAACGCTGTCACTTTTGCCATTTTAGGAGTTGGAAAGAGCTTTAAACATGATTTTAAAGCCTATAATGAGTACATTCGTATGAGTACAGAAACTAGCGAAATTCCCAAGAAATTCTCTGACATACTGGCTAAACATTGCTCGTCATTTTTTCAACATCGATTTCTCAAAACTGTAGAATCGGCCAAAATTTCTTTTTATGCCTTGATTTGAAGCACATGTGGGGCGGATTTCGCTGACATGTCTTAATGCTCCAGAAAATATGCCAAATGTGCGGTGACACGAAATTTTGCAGCTCCCATTAAGTTTTTTCGCAACTGGACAAGTTTTAGCTCAAAGCAAAATATCCCTCCGCAATAGTACAAATTTTCGCCTTGCCGAAAATTACGCGAATCTTCATTGGGTAGTTTCTGAGAAATCGATGTTCAAAACAAAATATTTACAATATAGTTTCTCAGCCAAATCTCTAGCTTAAAGCAACGAACTCCAGCTAGTAGGCATTGATAAATATAGAACTTGACTGTGTAGCAGTGTTGTGCGTTGGCCGAGAAAATCTGAGCCAGTTGGCTTGGCCGGCCAATGACCGACTGTTGGCACAGCTCAAAATTTTTACTGATTTTGTGCATCAACTGTGTTACTAAATTTAATCTTTTTAAATAATATCGTGCACATGTTGCATTATAAACATTACATTAGATACGTTACTACAGATTTTCAGTTTACGTGCATAACACATAACACTTAGCCCTAAGTTCTCGATATGTCCGTACCAAGAGTGCATAATTGCACTATATATTAGAAGAAGAGTAAGCCACTAGAGGGCTTCTCTTCTTGGCATTGCGTAACGGTGCTCCGACCACAATACGCGAATGTTCCTCCGTTTGGTGGGGGTATGCAAAAGGTCCCCGTTTGGTGGGGGGGTATGCAAAAGGGGTCCCCGTTTGGGGGGGGTAGGCAGAAGAGGGCACCCGTTTGGGGGGGGGTCGCCAAGTCAGGCTGAAATTGGCTGAATCTGATTGGCTGTTGGCACCCCCCCCAAACGGGGGGGCCCACATTTTGCCTACCACCCCACCAAACGGGGACCCCTTTCGCATACCCCCCCACCAAACGGGGACCCTTTTTCAAATAGAACAAAAACTACCGTAATCCTCAGCTATAACCCCCCACCAAACGGGGAGGGGGTCTCTGCAATCTGATTGGCTGTTGGCTACCCCCCCCCCCCCCACCAAACGGGGCCTCTTTTCTGCTACCCCCCCCCCGCAAACGGAGGGGGGTATACTTTCATCGAGAGAGCTACCCCCCACCAAACGGGGGAACATTCGCGTATTGTGGTCGGAGCACCGTTACGCAATGCCAAGAAGAGAAGCCCTCTAGTGGCTTACTCTTCTTCTTATATATAGTGCAATTATGCACTCTTGTCCGTACTCTTTTATCGTAGATAGCTTAGTTTTTCAATAGATTTGCTAATTGCATTCAATTTTTAATGGTGCTAACAACTTAGTTTTCAATTTTGTATAGCGGTCAACGTCTCATCAATTATCAATTGCAGTCCCAGCAGTCCTACAGCAAAATTAGAACAGAATTATCGCGGATTGGCGCTAACGATTGGAAAAGCTATTTTTAATAAAGTTCAATTAAGTTGACGCATTATTAAGCACGGTAGACAAATAAAAACAGTAATTTCCACAACTAGCCAACGCTGGCAAATTGCTAAAAAATGGCTACTGGCTTAGGGCCAAGCAAAAGCCAACGGCCAACCGGCGGCCAACGGTCAATTGGCTGGCCAACTTCAAACTAAGCCAAGCCAAGCCAACCAGGGAAAATTTCGGCCAATCCCAACACTACTGTGTATCGATTGCGTATATAATAAACTAAAATTGTCCGTAAGATTTTGGCAGTAATTTTGAAAAACTGATTTCCTCAAAGATGGCCGTTTTTGACCCCAAAATGCGGGGCTGGTTCCAGAATGTAAATTGCACCTAACCAATGCATCTGGAAAGCTTCATCCGCTTTCATAAAGAATTGAGCTGGTAAGGTGAAATTTACGCATTAATTCTTGCAGCACCTTAAACATCAAGGTCACATCACCTTGGTCAAGGTCACATGACAGGTCAAACGTTGTATTTCAGGCCCTGGAAGCCTAAGAACGTGCCTAGCTAGGTTTTCCAGGACGTAGAATTCAAATGTGGCATTAGTTTCTATGTAGCTTTAGCTCACATATATGATCCTGACCACTTCTTTTTTTCGGAGGGTTGGGGTCATGGCTAACAGCCGGTCAATCGGTCAGAAGGGGCTGAGGTACTATACCTAAAAAGATGTGCTACTCAGGTTATAGAAGTCGGAGAGCTTGAATTTGGCGTTAGTTTTACTGTAACAGCCAACCTGCACCTTTTTACTTGTTGGTGATTTTCTTTTGTGAAAAAGTTCGCAAAAAGACTAAAACCGAAAAAAGTTTTCTTACTGGAGAGTGCATGCATCGCTAGAATAGAACGAAGTTAGCAAAGTTACAGGGATACATAGTGAGGGAATAAACATAGGGAAAATACAACAATTAAGAACTTAGCTGAATCTCATAGAATCCAGAAACACCCGATGCAATCGTATACATACTTGAGCATAATTTAATTTGCCAAAACAAGTGCATACTCCTGGTGAAAAATAAGTAAAACAGAAAGTGCTATCTTATGTAATGCGATGTGATGTAACAATACCATTAAGTAAAATATCATACAATTTAAAAATTTTCAAAAATGAAAAATAAACATCCTTAAAATAACTTCAAAGTTGAACAGTAATTCAAGTGAAAAGTGAATTTTATAAGCATTTTATGAACTAAAAGAATTTTGATACAGCTCAAACATTACAGACATATACAATCTAAGTGTCTAATGCACATCTGGGATTTTAGTGACGATGAAAACTTAACAATTGGTCAAAGTCTTTCGGCCCTAATCCCTCAGGCCCTGACCAATTGAAAGTGTGAAAATTTGAATGTGGTCTACAAAAATAGACCAGGGCGGGATTAGGACCCATATGCTCATCATCAGAGAGATCCAGTACTTTTTGGTTGATATAATTATATCAAATGGGAATATGTACTGGTTGGGCCAGCTCCTACATATGTAGGAACCAGAGTCATATGAGTCTAATCCTACCAATCATACATTCGTAGAATTATCTCTTGCTAAATATGTACGATTTAAGAATTGACAGTTTTATAGCATAAGCAAGAGGAGAATTAAGAATAAAAAGGTACGATGGACCGTAAATTTAAAGAGACATTGTATTGGGCGATGTGCCCTATGTTACAGGGAAATTCCCTAAAAAGCATAAAAATAGAAAAATTGCTGGGCGAGTAAAGCCCGAAAGTTACAGTGGGCAAAGCCCAAGTTACAGTGGCCAAAGGCCAAGTTACAGTGGGCATACGCCCGAGTTACACGCACATAAGAAAAGCATAAATAATAACAATAATAATAGCAATAACCATAACAGTATACAACAACAAGAAAAAAAACAAAACATACTAAATTTCAAGAAATGCTTTTATATAGTTTATGTACAACGTCTGGGGTGGAGCC
>JASAND010028873.1:0-102455 GCA_030248195.1 Trissonchulus latispiculum
TTGACTACTCTTGGCAGAGTTAACAGTCTATTTGTTTTGCAAATTTTGCAGGAAGAGAGTAGCTAAAGCTTGGGTTCGTCGGCCCTGACAACGTTCGGCTTTGGATTCAAACCTTGGAATATTAAAGCATATAAATCTGGAACAACTGTGATTAACCGCGCCAGCGCACAAGGACCAATGATTGACGAATTTAGAAGTGAAATACATATTTCAGCTAGCCTTTGGAATAAAACAGAAAATCATAGTGAACTTGAAAATTTTGATAGAATTACTACCCCCCAAATTAAATTAAGACTGGGTCTCTTGCGCTTCCCCCCCAGCCATAACTTTTAATTTTTTTTGACCAATAACTTTGAAATTTGGTATGGGAGCATACTGGAGACTTATGAATTCGAAAATTAAAAAAAGTTTAAAATTTTAAATATTTTTTAAAAATTTTATATTTTTGTTTGGTAGGAGGGGGACATATAGGGAACCAAAAAATTTTTTTGAAAAAATTTTGCTGAAAACTTGCACGAATCTGAAAACCGTTTTTTCATTCAGCTTTTCGTTACCTCAGTATGAGCTTACATGTTAAGCCAACTTTTTTCTTTTTTTTTTTTTTTGTTTTGTTTTTTTTTTTTTCTTTTCTTTTTTTGCCCCCCCCTACTCAAAATCCTTAAAAACTTGACCACACGAGCTAAAATTTGGTGCGGGTATGTGCGACCACGCGAGTCAAGTGACGCAAATCTTCGATTTCCGCGAAATTGAAGGCACTTTCGATTTCTAAGCGGTGGGGACCAGGAAACCGAAAAATTGTTTTGTATTCGATTTTGCTGAAAAAGATGTATATAGGGGTTTTCGGGGCCGTAGAACTTGAATCTGAAGTCCGTTTTCAGTAGTCTGAATCTGAAGTCAGTATAAGCTTACATCTTAAGCTTACAGCTTTAGCTTATACTGAGCTAACGAAAAGCTGAATCGAAAAACTAGCTTCAGACTCGTGTTCTGCGACCTCGAAAACAAACCCCTGAATACAACTTTTCAGCAAAATCGAAGACAAAAAATTTTTCGGTTGCCCTTGGTCCCCCATTACGAATCGAAAATATTGAATTTCGCGAAATCTAAACATTTTGCTATATTTGAACTCAGCGTGGTCGAAAACATACCCATCCCAAATGTCAGCTCATTTAATCAAGTTTTAAGGATTTTGAGCACGTGGGGGGGTAAACGAGACAAGACCCGTTAAGTTTCAACGTTAGCTCATACTGAGCTAACGAAAAGCTGAATCGAAAAACGAAAAGCGCCCATGAACCCCCCCTATGCAAGTTTTTCAGCAAAAATTTTTTTTTAAAAAATTATTGGTTTCGTCCCCCACCAAACAAAAATTTAAAATTTTTTAATTTCTGAATTCATAAGCCTCCAGTATGTACCCATACCAAATTTCAAAGTTATTGGTCAAAAAATCAAAAGTTATGGCTGGGGGGGGGAGCGCAAGAGACCCATAAAATGTTCTGCAGCTAGTGGACCTGGAGAGAATTTTCTGAACCAAACTTTACGTCTTTGCTGCTACTGTCCGCCGCCCGAGTACAGAATTGAAACTTAAGCGTGGAGCTGACAGCTGTGAATTCCTTGTTCACGTGACCATCTGTCGCATACTTGCAAGAGGACAGAACTTCCTCAGCAATTATCTTTTTATATTTAATATCAGCGTTAGTCCCTTGGGTACTTTTAAAGCCGAAAATTTTTAAGTTCAGATGAACCATTTCATGTTCAGGTGCACCATATATTATTTGAGGAACTGCATTTGTTTTAATGAATTGAATGAATACTAATAACAGACTATACAGACGCATAAAACATAAAACAATTCTTAGTTCGTAGCACTAGTTAACTACATGCTTAATTATCGCTTAGCACCATCGCAGTATGGCTGAAGAACGGGGGCGGCATCGGCCTTGCAGTTGACAGGGACAACTTTGATGTTGATCAGAGGTTTGTGGCTGGTTCCCATGTTTCCACTCACACAGATCTTATCATTGCAATAGCTTGATGGTCTCTGAATGATAATAGTATTCGCTCTCGAACAGAAGGGACCATTTCGGTAGTACATCTTGTCGAACCAGTCCTTGTTATGTTCATCCCTGGCGATGATTCAAGTCCATCCAGTTAGAATGAAAATCAAAACTGTAAGGAGGTTGACCTGAAGCTACGAAAACCAGAAAATAAGTAACTTGCTTAAGGAAATTGGAATGTTGAAGGTTTATCTATGGTCAGTTTTCGATTAACCCTCTGACTCCTGAATTGTATGGGGTCAGCTACAGTAGACGGCTGGTTTTATATTTTAGGCACTCAATTTTTCACTCTAAGAGTACATACAGGGGTGGGACTGCTTCCACGCGATAGAGAACTAGTTTCTCTGCATATTGTAAATCAATCATGGTTTTCCAATATTGCCGCATCCAGCAAAATTTGAAGTGATAATTCCGCATACGCAGAGTGCACCGAGACTTGAGAGCACTCAATGCATCTAATTCCGCAGACGCATACCTATTGAATAGTAACATTAATGAGGGCAATTCTTCTTTTTTTCGAACTTAAGGGGGGGGGTCACTTTTTCGCCGATTTTTCGACCATCTCCGATTTTGCTGATTTTCACATATTTTGTAGTCCCCATGGGTCCGCGAAACAAGACAAGTGCGTTTTGCGAAATATTGCTTCTATCGTTCTGTACATGCCCTTAAAGGTGACCTCGACATGTGTTAAACATAGGAAAATGAAAAAGTTAGGTTAAAAAGTTTGTGGCTGACAAATTTTTTGCTGTATAAGAGTCAGAACTTTGAAACCTTTTCAGAACCATTAAGGACATATTGTAGAGTGCAGCTATCTCCTCTGAAACGATTGTGTTCAGTATTGGATTTTTGGCGAATTTTTAAAGTCAGAATTTTGGAAAATCGCCCATTTTTGGACCATGAAAAACAGCACCTACGGTACTCTTTTGCTTGTCCTGAACGATTGGCAAACGCTACAGAAACGGCCAATAGATAGCTGCACTCTACACTTAAAGCCGCGTCTTATGAAAGTACTCGCATGTTTCTATCATCTACAGTAAGCTCAAAAAACTTGCCACAAAAACAGCAAATTTTGCTAAAAATGGCCATTTTTCATAATTTTCACATTCTTTTGATAATTTCTCACTCATTATGTCGTAAAAGATCACCAAACTTGGCAGATTAATTAATATGTCTATGTATGTCACATAATGTGGCCAAAACAAATGCGTCAATATTGAACATGCTGCTGTGGCGGCACCATTGATCTTTATAGGTGAAAAATGTCAATTTTAAAATTTTTCCAAATATAGACAAAATGGGTATCAATCGATAGCTAATGGAACGAGGAGCAACGTTTCTCATACAACCATGGGTCTAAAATGTTGTCTGTGCAAGATAGAACGAGTTAAAGTTATACTGGGCAATCCTGCAAGGTTAGGTCAGTGCAGCACTCAAGCATGCATTATGAACGCCTGGATAGCTGGCCTTGAGCCACGTCTGCACTTAAATATTACCTTAGTAAAAGCTTTAATTTGGTGTATCGGTTAACCCTGCTTTCGGTCGCGTTTGGTCTCCACCTGACCTTGCAGGGCTCATCGCCGGAATTTTCAAGTTTTCCGGCTTTGAACCTGAATAACTCTGTCAGTTTAATTTCGAACGCTAATATTCTAAGTTATTTTTCAGAACATATGGGGGCATATTATGTGTAAAAACGAGCGAAATCCGTGACTATCGATTTTTGACCAAAGTGACCCCCCCCTTAAGTTAATGAAATAAAATAAGAAAGTGGTCTTTTGTTACACCGTATCAAACAAACAACATAATAGTGCTTTTCAAACTACAAACAGGCAAGCAATAATAACAATTTATTTTGGTTTTATTGGTTTGAGAAAGTTGTACATTCATTCTCCTTAACTATTTTCCCCAACTCGTTTGGGGAGGAAATAGTTAAATTGGGATCATCCGTGTTAAGATATATTTAAAGGGCGAAATAAAAGTTATAGAAGTGGTAAAGTTGCGTAAGGGCGCCCGTGTATGTTTGATACGGTGTAACTAAAAACCACTTCCTACTTTATTTCATTAACTTATGTAATTTTCAAAAAAAGAAAAAATTCCCTCATTACTGTTACCATTCAGCAGGTGTGCGTCTACGGAATCAGATGCCTTTTGCTTAAGCGGAACTAAGTTGAACAATTTTCGCTGCAGTTGCACCCAATGTAAAACTTATGTTTAACTGGTTTCCCTGTACAATTAGCTCACAGATAAGACGATGCTCACATATGCTCCAGAACAAGATAATGTAAGATTTCTCAAATCCACTTTCTTACCACATAACAATGATCCGGTACCCGGTATTTCCAACCTTCCACGAGACAGTTCCCGAAGTACCGGTTGCGGTGCTTCCTGTCTTGTGGGTGATCATGGCTTCCCGACTAGCGGGATTAACCTCTCTTGGTGGATCCTTAATAAATCTGAAAAAACATGGGCAAACATGAGTTCAAGCAACAGTTGTCCATTGTCCAATTGTCCGCAATGAAGATTTCCTTAACTATAGGGCTGTGCAGCGGTCTTCGAGCCCTGGGCACGGAAATTTTATTTTGGGGTCGCCCCGACTTTGGATGAAAGCCCGGCCCTTTTTGAGAGGCCGAGCCACGTACGCGGCTGTGCCCTCCGTGCGTGCCGGGTGCACCGGGCCTGCCGGGCTCAGTTTTCGAGTCTGAGACTTGTAGCGGCCCGGGCTTTGAGCCCGGCCTAGTAGCGGGCCCGGGCTTCGGAGACAGGGCCTATCACCGGGCCCGGAGATTTAATGCCGGAACAAAGAGCGAACTCCAGGCTTAGATGATTGGGATTGGGCCTCGGGCCGGCCCTGGTCGATACTTTACGGCCGGGTCCGTCAATTTCTTATCGGAATAACTCTACTTAACTACACGCTTAGAGCTGATGCACGAAACTATGGCAGAAATGCGAAAACAATAAAAATGTATTGCTGTGAATGTTAACTTTTAATACTCACCCACTGATAGGATATGCCTTCGGTTCCGTCAGGGGCCATCTCGCAAAGTTTTCTACTTCAAATCCGCAAACCACGCTGTATTCAGCCTGAGCCATCAAAGCATTTGTGGTGGTATCGGCCAAAGAAGCGCCGGTTTCCATAAGAGTGTCGCCAGCACCCTAAACGGCATCAACGAATATGCCGAAATCAACGTTGCAACAGAAGTTATGAGCATCATAAAGAATAAGCAAGTTTTCATTTTGATTGATCTGAACTTACAGACTATAAAGCAGTAGGAACAATGCTGTAATTAAGTCATATGTGCTTTAAGCATTTAGGCTGAAATCATGGATCGGACAAGGGGATCAAAAATTTTTTGTCCCGCTTTTTTGGAGATAGTGGTTTTCTAAGGTGGTGAGCTCCAATATCAAATTAGTTTTTCAATTCAGCTTTTTGTTAGTACCGAGAGTTTTAAAGTTGTAACCGTAATATACACGCTCATGTTGGTTTCAGAAAACGAAACGCTGAATCGAAAAATCGATTCCAGATTTGTGCTGAGCGCTCCTGAACACCCATGCATGCAAGTTTCAGCGAAATTCTTTTATTCTTTATGTACCTACCAAATTTAAATTTAAATTTAAAATGTTTTAGCTTTTTAAAGTTTTTGAATTCATTAGCCTCCAGTATGCATCCATATAAAGTTTCAAAGTTGTTGGTCAAAAAATGAAAATTAAAGCTGTTGGGAAGCGCAGAAGATTCACAGTTTCAGCGATTTTTGAGGAATAATAGCGGCGACGGCAAAAAACCGTTGCGGTTCTTTTCGATTACCCCCCACCACTCAAAAATCCTTAAAACTTGACCAAACTAGCTAAAGTTTGGAATGGGTATGTTTTCTTCTACGCTGAGTTCAAATATCGCAAATTTCTTTCTTATTTTGCTGAAAAGTTGGTTGTATATAGGGGTTTTCTTGGTCGTAGAACATGAAGCTGAAGTCAGTTTTCTGAACATGAGCGTGTATATTAAGGTTAGAACTTTAACACTCTCTTTAACGCCAGCTCAGTATCATCTAAAACTTTAAGCTTAAGATGTAAGCTTATACTGAGGTAACGAAAAGTTGAATCGAAAAAACGGACTCTAGATTCGTGTTCTACGAATTTGATTTCCTCGTGGTCCCTCCCTTAGAATTCGAAAAAATCGAATTTAACGAAATCGAAAAATCTTGCAATATTTGAACTCAGCGTAGTCGAAAACATATCCATACCAAATTCTAGCCCATTTGGTCAAGTTTTCAGGATTTTGAGTGGCGGGAGGGGGGTGGGAGTCGAGAATCCGAGACAAGACTCATTGCTCAGCAAAGGTTTAACTGAGCCATAGAATTTGCTCAAATACAAAATATCTAACATCTATGGAAACATAGTAGTAGAACGATTTGACATGATACAAAGTTTCAAAACAGTGCAAACGTTCCAATTAAAAAATTAAGCTAGTTTTCATGACTGACGATTGAGTTAGTGAGTATTTTTTTCCGGATAAACCATCCTTGGTAAAAATTTTGCAACAATTTTGGCAATCAGCCTCGGCACGACGACAGTTGTTCAAATGCAAATCCGAGTCATATGGACAATATGCTCGCCAAATGCCGTGAGTTTTTGAATCAACAAAGCGATTCACCCACTCTGTGATCACTTGGTTCACCTTGAGTCATGGATACAGTCAATTGAGAACGAATCGAATGAACAGAACAATGGTACTATATTATTCATCATTTTTAATCAGATTGACCTTTGGCCTTTTGGATTAATTGTTCATTCGGCTCCGCAAAGATTGAGCAAATTGAGCCTAAAGAGAGAAAAATTTAGAGAAGCTTAAGTAGAACATTTTTCAAAAGACAAAGCGAAATCTGGTATTCTACTATGAAGCCGCAAATCTACTTATTTTGTGCATATTGTGTAAGCGCGCACTTATTTTGTAAGCAGTTTTCAAAGATCATTTACACGTTGTGGCCCCTCCTGCCACAATATTTGAATGTTAATAATGGTGTTGTTTGAGGTTTGAAATGTTTTGGGAAAGGGGGACCTGTTTGCAGACTAAGACTTGTGTCCACAATTACAATACGTACATGTGCGTTAGACCACAAAAAGTAAAAAATTGAGCCCTCGAAGGATTGGTGGTTTTTATTTTGTCAAGAATTTTCCAGAATCATATGGGCTCCGAGCCCCTCTCCTTTCTGCTGTGATACAGTTGTCCGAAAAATGAAAAATTCTCACAGATGAACTGATTTTGCAGGGTCATTTCTCCTATGGTCATCTTTCATAGATTAGATCGGTCTAAATCTTTTGTGTGAGCAAAAGGCGCGCCCACTGTGATAAGATCTAATTTTTCATCCTCCAAGGGAAAATAATTTGGTTCTTTGTCGGACTCTTTCCATTGTCCTAGATCCGAAGACATCTCGTCAGGAGCCCAGTAGTGTCCCGTCCAGTGTTTAAAGAGGACGAAATTTTCCATCAAACTGACCAGCAGAATCCACCAATTATTTGACCCTGTCCAAGTGGCTGGCTTCTGCCTACTACATCTGTCTTTAGTTTTCAAAATGCCAATTTTGATTTTTGATCTTTTCAGTGTCGTAATGATTTAGTAAGGCAGAATATTTTAGCAGAACGTGATGGGGATCCCGATTCCACTAAAAAACCGTTGTCTATCGTTTCATGCAAGCGCTTCTTGTTTTTCCTTTGCTTTTGCTTCTTAACTTAAGGGGGGTCCACCATGAAAAATTTTATGATCGCGGATTTCAGCTCATTTTCACACAAAATTTTGTCACATATGTCCTGCATATCGAGTTTCAATTTCAAGTAGTTTCGTTTAGTACTTAACGAGTAACCGGCTATTAATTGCATGCAATTTGAAAACAGGTGAAAACGGCGGTACCGCATCAAATAAAAGCACTTTACACCTGAACTTCCTTGAGAATGGAGCTATATTCGGTTGTATGTTTGATATCTGATGCAAACAAAGAACTTAGGGTAGCTTTTAACGGAAAACGTTTCTTTATGACTTTATTTAGTGATTTTAGGAAGTAGCACCGACGCTGGAAAGCCTTGACCACGAAAATCATTTAACGGCCGATAACTTGAATTTAGTGCATTTGCGAGCAATGGTCCAAGAAGAAAAAATGTTTCCGACAATGAGAGCTTTCGATTGATATAAAATTTAACGTATTTCGAAAAATTTGAAAAATCGCTATTTTGAGATTATGGTTGTCAGACCCCCATATTTGACCCCAGCGACCAACTGGGTGCACTAGCCTGCACCATTTGTGCCTAAACTTGACCTAAAGTCATCAATTATTGTGCGCAAATAGATAGTCTAACATTTTATAGGTCTGTGTTGCCATAGCTCTAGGTTATTTTACCAAAAAACGGGAATTTCCTACTTTTTGCTAAAAATTGAGTTCTGCGCCAGAGAATTCTCGAAATCGAACAGAGGTAACCAGGATCAATTGGTATCGTTCGAAATGTCTTGTCATAAGCTGTGATTTGTAGGAAGTAGAATTTTTAATTAGGGCTTACAGCTTTTCAGAATATTTCATCAAACTTGCTGACCCCCAATTTTAGCATTTGCAAAACAGTCAAATTTTCTGTTCGTAAACTTAAAAAATTAATTAAAAATTTTTGAAGGCCTAAATTAAAATTCTGCTTCCTACAAATCCCCCTTCGAGATCGTATATATGACATAGGATGGACGTTGAAGTGCTCCATTTTTGTCGTTGGCAAGATTTCTCTAGCGCACGGAAAAATCACCACTTTTTCCGTTTCCTATGTTTAAGACATACTGACATCAACTTTGAGGTGAAGTTACTAGCTAACTGTAAGAGATTCGACATTCATTACAAAAAACTCATTAAAATATACCAATCTGGACAACAAAATATGTGAAAATTAGCAAAATCGGAGATGGTCGAAAAATCGGCCAAAAATGGATTTTTCCCCCCCCCTTAAGTGCTTCATTTAACTTGATTTAATCTAATTTTGAGAGGGCAATTCAGTCTGTTTTCAGATTCATGTTTTTCCAATTCCGAATTCGTGTTTGGAGCAAAGGTAGCGATTTTCTGCAAGCTTGAGAGACGATGAAAGCTGAAGTTGAATTTGCTGAAGAATTCAAAATTTATATTTCTATTTTCTACAGCCTCAGCGTTTTTTGTTTTCAGAATTTCATTTCAATCATGTTCTTCAAGCTGGTAGCGATTTTTCTGGCGCTTATTCAAGTGGTTGGAAGCGACTTTGACGTAACCTCTGCATTGATTGGCGCTGGCGCCTCTCTGGCTGGGACGACGACCAACGCTCTGATGGCGAATAATGGATACAGTGTGACCTGCGAGAAGCGAGACGGAGAATTTCTCCCGTTGGCCCCTTTCGGATCCTAAGGTCTATGTTGTCAGCAGGTAAGTGACTTTGAAGTATCATTGCAGTCAATTTATTTTAATATTAACTTATAATAATAATAATAATTATTACTATTACAATTATTATTCAATATTAAAATTTATTATTATTAAATTGGGTCTCTCCCATTATCCCCCCCAAAGCTCCGAAGAAGTATCGAAGAAGCACAATTTGACTGAGTTGATATTTGGTGGGACTGGGTTTTCGGACGTGCTGATTTCAAAAATTCAAAAATTTTAAAATTCTAGTTTGGTAAGGGGGGGGGGGGGGGGGGGGGGACCAAGGAGAACCAAAAAATTTATTGAAAAACATTTTGCTGAAAACTCACTTACAGGGGTTTTCTGAAGTGCTAATCACGAATCTGATATCGGTTTTTCGATTCAGCTTTTCGTCTTACATCTCAAACTTAAAACGTAGCTTATATTAAGGTAAACGAAAAGCTGAATCAAAAAAATGATTTAAGATTCGTGATCAGAAACCCCAGAAAACCCCTCTGTGCAGGTTTTCAGCAAAATCTTGGACGCTTTTCAGCAAAATCGAAGACAAAAGTTTTCGGTTTCCCTTGGTTTTCCCCCCATACGAATCGAAAAAATCTAACTTCGCAAAATAAGGGTATGGGGGCTTTTCCAGAAAGATCCAGTTTTCGTCGTGATTTATGCTGAAAGCTTTGCATATAGGGGTTGCATTTTAAGCAGAGTAAAACCGGGCGTTAAGGGACAGCAAATTTTTCCGTCTATTAAGGAAACCGTTTTGAAACCATGGATGTATGTGCGTATGTGATGATGATGTGTGTGTGTGTAAAAATTTAAAAAATTTAAGTTTTTGAAAGAGCGGATTAAAGGTGACCGAAAAGTTTTTGTCATCGATCTTGCTGAAACGTTGTCTGTCATGGTTTTGTGGGTCGTAGGGAGAGGAATGCAATGCCCGTTTTTTGATTCTGTTATCTGTTAGTTGAGCTATTAAGCGAATGCAATAAGCATATCTCTGTTTCCAGAGGAAATGCATTCAAACTTGACTAGCTCAATCGACACAGTCTTGCGTTAGCAACAAGTTTACTTGCAGGGATTTGTTATTGTTTTGCAATACGAAAGGTGAGGTTTGCAATATTTAATTCCAGATATGTGAGAGATCCCCGCGTGAGGTCCATCCGGCCAAACGTGAAGGGTGACCCACAAGACGGACAGCACCGCAACGGGGACATCGGGGACCGTCTCATGGAGAGGGGCAACACGGACTACCGAATTATTGTTATGTGGTAAGTCAAGCTGTTTCTATGGATCTTTTCAGGATAACCCCCCATATCCAGATTTCGCAAAACTTGGACCAAATGGGAGCTGAAATTTGATTGGGGTATGTTTTCGACCACGCTGAGCTTCAAATATCGCAAAATTTTTCGATTTTCGCGAAATTCGATTTTTTTTTCGATTCGTAAGGGGGGACCAAGGTAAAACTGAAAAATTTTTGTCTTCGATTTTGTTGAAAAGTTGTATTCAGGGGTTTTCGGGGTTGCAGAACACGAATCTGAATTCCATTTTTCGATTCAGCCTTTCATTAGCTCAGAATAAGCTAAACTTTTAAGCTTAAGGTGTAAGCTTATACTGAGCTAACGAAAATCTAAATCGAAAAACGGACTTTCAGGTTCGTGTTCTGCGACCCCGAAAACCCCTGAATACGACTTTTCAACAAAATCGATGACAAAACATTTTTCGGTTCCCCTTGGTCCCCCCTTACGAATCGAAAAACTCGAATTTCGCGAAATCGAAAAACTTTGCGATATTTGAACTCAGCGTGGTCGAAAACATACCCATACCAAATTTCAGCTCATTTGGTCAAGTTTTGCGAAATCTGGGCCTTGGGGGGTTATCCTGAAAAGATCCGCTTCTATGATGTTGATAATAAGTAAATAACGTTTGCCTTTCAGCTACCGGGTGTTTCTAGAAACTATTATGGAAAGTGCGTAGCAAGTTCAGTTAGAAATATATACAGCCTCAGAGGAAAAGAAACTAGGTCTGTCCAATCGCAATGTTGTTGTCAAAAGCTACCTTGTGCTAGCTTTGTTTCACCCGAAATATAGGAGTAGTTCCATACGGTTCAATTGGAGAAGATGTCTTCTCTGCATTTACCCCCGTCAACTGCTTAAAATTTTTATAACAGTATGCCAATCCAGCTAAAATGTAAGTGTATGTTGCAACCACACTGTGTTCAAATATCACAAAATTGCTCGATTTCGCTGAAGTTTATTCGAAAAGGTTTTTGTCTCAGATTGTGCTTAAACGTTGCGCACCTGAATTCCGAATATAAGCTTAGTGCTTACATTTACGGCTGGAAAAAGACTCATCGATTTTGATCACAGGGCTGAAATCGCATACAGTTAATCTTTCAGGTTTTGACAAATTCCAAGGCTAGTCGCACTTGGCAGATTTAGCCGTGATGACTTTGTTTTCGTTCGTTGAATTTATACGTAGGAGTTTGCTGAAGCTAAGACAAAGATGTTCAAACTTTTGGTTTTTCGAGGCTGCTGAAATCACATTGCGTTGCGCGTTAAATAGTTCACCTCACTCACCAACTTACTTATATAGGTACTGTTGCAGGCAGCCATTCTAAGGGGTGGTCCTTCTTGGTTAATTTTTCGATATTTATATAATATTTTTAATATTGCACAGTCAAAATGGTATCCTTTAAAAAGTTTTTAAAATTAAAGTCGGATCACGTGCGATTGTTGAGTAATTTAATCTCAGAGCATGTCGAAGTATAAAAAGTTGTGTTTACATATAGCACCAGGTTTTATTGTTTCTAGGGATCACAACAGTATTCCCTCATAGATGGACAAATATCTTCTCTGTTGCAGTAAAATTGGCCGGCAACTACTGTTCAATAAAAGCACGTTGACAACCAGCATTGTCACATCAGAACGAAGTTTCCAGTTTACTTTAAATTTGATTATAATTGTTTGTTTGTTTAGGTCTGCTCCCTACAGTTTCGATTTTCACTCAAACTGGATGGGAGTCGGAATTATCGGAAAGGATGACCACACCAAATCTTGGTTCGACCGCATCTACTACGAAAAGGGCCCTTTCGTTCGAGGCGAATACTATTATCATTCAGAGACCATCAAGTACTGCAATGATAAGATCTGTGTGAGTGGAAACATGGGAACCAGTCACAAACCTCTGATCAACATCAAAGTTGTCCCTGTCAACTGCAAGGCCGATGCTGCCCCCATTCTTCAGCCTTACTGTGAAGGTTCACGACGTCGATAAACATTGAAAGCATGGGAATATTTCAATCTTAGTTTTGTGTAACGACAATTACCGATTTTTTGTAGTTTTGTGTTAATGAAATCGTGCTGTAGCATACTGTAGCAGTGTCTGAATTAAAGATGCTAAAAATTAACTAAGGATTGGTGGTAGCACAGAGGCTTGTCAATTTTCTAATCTTGCCCTAAAAATTTCCCCTAAAATCAGTCAATCAAAGTTTTCCTATTTTCGTTAAATTTCCAAAGATGTTCTTATTAGTTGTTCGAAAGAACATTGAAGACGATGCAATCTGGTGTAGGGTGTCTGTTGGGTGGACGGTAGTGTTTAAATCGTTATGTTTACGTTCAGTTCGGATTGAGTCGTAATTCGTATTGGATCTTTTGCGCTTCCCTCCCTCAGTCCTAACTTTGAAATCTTGGATGGGTGGAGGCATATGGGTTTACAAATTCAAAAATTTTAAAAAGTTTATATTTTAGTTTGGTAAGAAGACCCGAAAAGTTATTTGAAAAAAATTTGCTGAAATCTTACGTACAGGGGTTTTCTTGGGCGCTGAGCACAAATCTGAAATCCGTTTTTCAATTCAGCTTTTCGTTAACTCATAGTGAGCTTACATGTTAAACTTGCAACTTTAGCTTATACTGAGCTAACAAGTAGCTAAATCGAAAAATGGCTTTGAGATTCGTGCTCAGCGCCGCAGAAAACCCGTGTATGCACGGTTTTGGCAAAATGCAAAATGGACCTCCCATACCAAACTAAAATTTATCATTTTTAAAATTTTGTTAAGATTTAAAAATTTTAGAATTTTGAATCCATCAGTATGCAGCCATACAAAATTTAAAAGCTATTGGTTAAAAAATCAAAAGCTAAGGATGGGGGGAAGCCCAAAGATCTCTCGCTTTTGTGGTTATGTTGAAGGTTTTGAAGAAATAAATGTTGACGTTGCGCATTAACTTGAGTGCTACCAGAGTGCCAGTAACATCAGCAAAGGTTAGAACAGCCCTGAATACCAGGAGTAAATCATAGGAAGAGAACGACACTGCACTCTCTTCCTAGTGCGAAAGGTCTGTGTTGATCGATACGTTAAGGCCCAAATTTCCGGAAGAGACACGGTTAACATTGGTGCTATGCGTTTATGTGCTTTTGAACTAAAACACATCTGATTGACGGTCCGCTTGCTTTATGTCTAATTTATGAGTATCAGTTGAGTCCCTTCCGGCGTCGCAGAAAAATTAAGATAACCAACTGTGTAGTTTGTTCTTGTGTTGTAGTATTAAATATTTTTATCTGACTACCCTTCATAACAACATACCGCTTCGTAAATAAAATCTTGGAGTTTGTCTATGGTTTCGACGCCACTTTCACCACAAGACTGCCTTTTGTATTTTGATAAAACTGCTGCACGAGTACTTGACGGCATATCATTGGAATAAATACAACGATTCAGTTTAACTTGGTTCCTAAACGATATACGAACAGGGTTTTTTTGCGTCCAGATGTGCGTCTGGACGCAAAGTTTCTTATCTGGACGCAATGAAATTTTTGCGGGACGCAAGCTAGACGCAACATTATTTCGGGAGAAAATTCACTTTTGTAAGAGTAAAAACCTTAAATGTTTCCAGTACCAATTTTTCCGTTTTTTTTCCAAAATTTTCTTCGGGTCCTGGGGGCTCCGCCCCCAGACCCCCGCTGTTTCCCACTTTGTCATGGAATGCCAAGGTGCAAGGCATGCCTCAATGTTACTCAATGTCATTTGTTAAGTTGTTGTCCACTTGCATCCATATATATCAGATCTTTTCGAACTCGTGAATTTCACTTCAATAAATACATAGAGATTACTAGGTGCATTTATATACATTTATATATATATTTATACATTTATATTGTTCTCATTAAACAGGACAGGCAGGATCAAGATTAGTACTAAAGTAAAACCCCGAGATTAATAAAATTTGCAACTGTAGCTGAAGCAGAATATCCAAATTTTTTGGTTCTTCTGAAAAACGTTAGTAGTATAGGGCGGCCGTTTCATGCCTCAATCCCAATCCCAAAACACCCAGTTCCTACCCTTACCCATCAAATACCTTAACACCCATCATATACCCTATACTCCCAGTACCCCCTTCCTTGACACCCAGTACTTACCCTTACCAACCACACACCTTCACAACACCCTGTTTCTGCCCCTGTACTTCCTGTCGAACATCCTGTTTATACCCCCAGTACTTCCTGCCATACTCCTAGAATTACACCCAGTTCCTACCCTTACCAACCACACACCTTGACAACACCCAGTATATACCTCCAGTTCCAAAAGCATGCACACCTCTCCAAGCTTTCTCATCACCGTCCCTCTGCGTTCTTCCCCCGGGGTTCGGGACCCGGCGTCGGCTTCATTTCCTTACCAATCAAATACGTTCACTGCACCCTGTTTATATACCTAGTTCTCCTTGCTTGACACCCAGTACTTACCAACCACACACCGTCACCACATACTTTCGCATCACCCAGTAGCCGCACCAGGCCCTTCTCTGAGTCACTCCTAGCTTATATATACTTACCCTGACTTGATTTCACCTTGCTTAACCTTTACCCGAACTTGTCATAATCCTTCTTTACGTTAAGTTTTCATCCACTCTAGGTTTATTCTCCGAGTCACTCCTAAATTACACCGTGCATTCTTTGAGACCACTTTTTCCAACTTCCATGGATTCTTGCCTTTTACCTTACCTAACTATCCTTTCGGCTTCCTTAATTTCATTCTCCGAGTCACTCCAATCCTACTCCGAGCATACACCCAGTCTATTTTTCGACTTTCACTAATACTTGCCTTTACTTTCGCTATCCTTCCTGCTTTCACAATTTCATGATCCGAGTCACTCCAAACCTACTCCGAGTATACCCCGAGTAAACTCCGAACCTACTCTAAACATGCTCTGCTTTTGCTCCGTACCTGCTCTAAATATACTCCGTTATCACTCCTTTTATGTATTTTGACTTAGTAGGTCCTTGCTTTTGCCAATACCCCAAGTAGTCACCCAATATTTATACACCCAGTTCGTCCTACCTACCCATCAATCTCTACTTTAAGTCTTCCCTGACGAAGCACCGTGATTTTCCCTATGCGTCACTCCTAGATTACACCAAGCCTACTTTGAACTTTTTATCGGGTTTTTAAACACCCACCCTTAGTGTGGCTATTTCGTTTCACCGGAACCCGAAACCACCTCGACTTTAAGTCTTGAGTCACTCCTAAAGGACACCGAGCCTAGTCCAAGTATACACCGAACTTCCTATAACCGAACACTTGTGGGCATGCTTTTGGAACTGGAGGTATATACTGGAGTGTTGTCAAGGTGTGTGGTTGGTAAGGGTAGGAACTGGGTGTAATTCTAGGAGTATGGCGGGAAGTACTGGGGGTATAAACAGGATGTTCGACAGGAAGTACAGGGGCGAAACAGGGTGTTGTGAAGGTGTGTGGTTAGTAAGGAGTAAAGATACTGGGTGTCAAGGAAGGGGTACTGGGAGTATAGGGTATATGATGGGTGTTAAGGTATATGATGGGTAAGGATAGGAACTGGGTGTTTTGGGATTGGGATTGAGGGTCGAAACGGCCGCCCTATACTACTAACGTTTTCAGAAGAACCAAAAATTTGGATATTCTGCTTCAGCTACAGTTGCAAATTTTTATTAATCTCGGGGTTTTACTTTAGTACTAATCTTGATCCTGCTGTCCTGTTTAATGAGAACATATAAATTATAAATATATATATAAATTATATAAATCACCTAGTAATCTCTATGTATTTATTGAAGTGAAATTCACGAGTTCGAAAAGATCTGATATATATGGATCAAGTACAACAACTTAACAAATGACTTGAGTACATTGAGGCGTACCTTGCACCTTGGCATTCCATGACAAAGTGGGAAACAGCGGAGTTGGGGGGGCTATCCGAGAAAATTTTGGAAAAAAACGAAAAATTAGTACTGAAACTTTAAGGTTTTTACTCTTACAAAAGTGAATTTTCTCCCGAAATAATGTTGCGTCTAGCTTGCGTCCGCAAAATTTCATTGGTAGATAAACTGCGTCAGACGCACCATCTGGACGCAAAAAACCCTGTTCGTATATCGTTTAGGAACCAAGTTAAACTGAATCGTTGTATTTATTCCAATGATATCCGTAAGTACTTGCAGAGTTATCAAAACACAAAACACAGTCTTGTGGTGAAAGTGGCGTCGAAACATAGACAAACTCCAAGATTTTATTTACGAAGCGGTATGTTGTTATGAAGGGTAGTAGATAAAGATATTAATCTCAACACAAGAACAAACTACCAGTTGGTTATCTAATTTTTCTGCGACGCCGGAAGGACAGCATAACATAAATTAGACTAAAGAAGCGCCTATAGATGTGTTTTAGTTCAAAAAATAAACCTAGCCAATTTCCGTCTCTTCCGGAATTTGGGCCTTAACGTATCGATCAACACAGCCTTACACTAGGGAAGAGTGCAGTGTCGTTCTCTTCCTATATTTACTCTGGTACTAGGGGTTCTAACCTTTGCTGATGTTACGGCACTCTGGTAGACTCAAGTTAATGCAACTCAACTATTTCTTCAAAACCTTCAACATAACCACAAAAGCGAGAGATCTTTGGGCTTCCCCCCATCCTTAGCTTTTGATTTTTTTTACCAATAGCTTTTAAATTTTGTATGGCTGCATACTGATGGATTCAAAATTCTAAAATTTTTAAATCTAACAAAATTTTAAAAATGATAAATTTTAGTTTGGTATTGGGGGTCCGAGGGGACGCGAAAAATTTTTTGAACAGCATTTTGCCAAAACCGTGCATACACGGGTTTTCTGGGGCGCAGTGAGCACGAATCTCAAAGCCATTTTTCGATTTAGCTACTTGTTAGCTCAGTATAAGCTAAAGTTGCCAAAAGTTTAATATGTAAGCTCACTATGAGTTAAGGAAAAGCTGAATTGAAAAAAAGTTTTCAGATTTGTGCTCAGCGCCCAAGAAAACTCCTGTATGTAGATTTCAGCAAATTTTTTCAAATAACTTTTCGGGTCCCCTTACCAAACTAAAATATAAACTTTTAAAATTTTTGAATTTGTAAACCCATATGCCTCCACCCATCCAAGATTTCAAAGTTAGGACTGAGGGCGGGAAGCGCAAAAGATCCAATACGAATTACGACTCAATCCGAGTTGAGCGTAAACATAACGATTTAAACACTACCATCCACCCAACAGACACCCTACACCAGATTGCATGGTCTTCAATGTTCTTTCGAACAACCAATAAGAACATCTTTGGAAATTTAACGAAAATAGGAAAACTTTGATTGACTGATTTTAGGGGAAATTTTTAGGGCAAGATTGGAAAATTGACAAGCCCTTGTGCTACCACCAATCCTTAGTTAATTCTTAACATCTTTAATTCAGACACTGCTACAGTATGCTACAGCACGATTTCATTAACACAAAACTACAAAAAATCGGTAATTGTCGTTACACAAAACTAAGATTGAAATATTCCCATGCTTTGAATGTTTATCGACGTCGTGATCCTTCACAGTAAGGCTGAAGAATGGGGGCAGCATCGGCCTTGCAGTTGACAGGAACAACTTTGATGTTGATCAGAGGTTTGTGACTGGTTCCCATGTTTCCACTCACAGATCTTATCATTGCAATACTTGATGGTCTCTGAATGATAATAGTATTCGCCTCGAACGAAGGGACCATTTCGGTAGTACATCTTGTCGAACCAGTCCTTGTTATGTTCATCCCTGCCGATGATTCCGACTCCCATCAGTTTGAGTGAAAATCGAAACTGTAGGGAGTCAGATCATCGTAGGGATGAACTGGAGACTGGTTCGGTAAGATATACCGAGTGGTCCTTCGTTCGAAGGCAGAGATTACTATTATCATTCAGGAGACCATCAAGTATTTGCAATGATAAGATCTGTGTGAGTGGAAACATGGGAGACAGTCACAAACCTCTGATCAACATCAAGTTGTTCCTGTCAACTACAAAAAAGACATCTTGCCCACATTGTCTTCAGCTTACTGTGAAGGATCACGACATCGATAAACATTCAAAAGCAGCAAGTCTTCAATCTTAGTTTTGTGTAACGACAATTACCGATTTTTGTAGTTTTGTGTTAATTGTCGTGCTATACTGTAGTGTCTAAAGATGTTAAAAATTAACTAGAGATTGGTGGTAGCACAGAACTTGTCAACCTCTTTTGCCTAAAAATTTCCCCAAAATCAGTAATCAAAGTTTTCCTGATATTGTTAAATTTCCAGAGATGTTTTCCTTATTTGGTTTGTTCGAAAGAACATTGAATATGCTTGAAACCTGGTGTAGAATTGTCTGTTGGGTGGATGGTAGTGTTTAAATCGTTATGTTTACGTTTCAGCTTCGGATGAGGTCGTATTCGTATTGGATTCTTTTGCGCTTCCCGCCCTCGAGATTAGCTCCGAAATCTTGGATGAGGTGGAGGTATATGGGATACAAATTCAAAATTTTCAGAGTTTACTATTTTTAGTTTTGTGGGGACCCGAAAAGATTGTTTGAAAAAATTTGCTGAAACTCTTGCATACAGGGGTTTTCTTGGGCGCTGAGCACTTTAAATCTGAAAACCTTTTTTCAATTCGAGCTTTCTCTTAACTCATAGTGAGCTTGCATCTTAAACTTGCAACTTTAGCTTTATACTGAGCTAACTTAAAGTGGCTAAATCAGTAACTTTGAAGATTCAGCGCTCACTCGCAGAAAAGCCCGTATGCCACGGTTTTGACATCCTTTCAAAAAATTTTCGCGTCCCGTCGGATTTACGGCACCAGCTAAAATTTTCGTTCTTACCGAGTTTATTTAGGATTTAAAAATTTTAGAATTTTTGAATCCTGCATCGGTGCCTGCGAGCCATACAAGAAATTTAAAAGCTTCTTAAGTAAAAAAACAAAGGCTAGGGATGGGGAAATGAACTTAAAGATCGTCTCGCTCTCTTGTGGTTGTATTTGACTTGAAGGTTTTGAAGGAAATAAATGTGACGTTGCGCATTAGCTGAGTGCTACCAAAATGCCAGTAACATCGGCAAAGGGGTTGGTATCAGCCTGATTACCAGGGAGATGCAAAATCGCCTAAGGAAGAGGAACGACACTTGCACTCTCTTCCTTGAAAGGTCTATGATGATCGACACGTTAAGGCCCAAATTTCCGGAAGGATACGGTTAAGCATTGGTGCTATGCGTTTGCTGTGCCTTTGAACTAGAGCACATCTGATTGACTAGTCCGCTTGCTTTGTCTAATTTATGTGTATCAGCTGGAGTCCGTTCCAGCGTCGCAGAAAAATTAAGATCCAACTGTGATGGTCTGTTTTGTGTTGTAGTTATTAAATATTTGCTATCTGACTACCCTTCATAACAACATACCGCTTCGTAATAAAATCTTGGAATTTTACATCTACATATGGATTTCGACGCCACTTTCACCACAAGACTGCCTTTTGTATTTTGATAAAACTGCTATTGCACGAGTACTTGACGGCATATCGTTGGAATAAATACAACGATTCAGTTTAACTTGTTTCCTAAACGATATACGAGCAGGGTTTTTTTGCGTCCAGATGTGCGTCTGGACCAAAGTTTTCTTATCTGGACGCAATGGAAATTTTTTGCGGGACTAAGCTGAGACTTTCGTATTATTTCGGGAGAAAATTCACTTTTTTGTAAGAGTAAAACCTTAAATTTTCCAGTACCAATTTTCCCGTTTTTTTCCAAAATTTTCTTCGGGTCCTGGGGGCTCCGCCCCGCAGACCCCGCTATTTCCCACTTTGTCATGGAATGCCAAGGTGCACAGTTCCTCAATTTACTCAATTCATTTGTTAAGTTGTTGTCCACTTGCATCCATATATATCAGATCTTTCGAACTCGTGAATTTCACTTCAATAAATACATAGAGATTACTAGGTGCATTTATATACATTTATATATATATTTATACATTTATATGTTCTCATTAAACAGGACGAGCAGGATCAAGTTAGGTACTCAAAGTAAAAACCCCAGATTAGTAAAATTTGCAACTGTAGCTGAGAGCAGAATCATCCAGATTTTTTGGTTCTTGCTGAAAAACGTTAGTAGTATAGGGCGGCCGTTTCACTGCCTCAAATCCAATCCCAAAGCACCCATTCCTACCACTTACCCATCAAATACTTTAACACCCATCATATCCCTATACTCCCAGTACCCCCTTCCTTGACACCCAGTACTTACCCTTACCAACCACACACCCTTCACAACACCTGTCGCGTACGTAAACCTCCTGTTTCTGCCCCTAGTACTTCCTGCCATACTCCTAGAATTACACCCAGTTCCTACCCTTACCAACCACACACCTTGACAACACCCAGTATATACCTCCAGTTCCAAAAGCATGCCCACAAGTGTTCGGTTATAGGAAGTTCGGTGTATACTTGGACGGTGTCCTTTAGGAGTGACTCAAGACTTAAAGTCGAGGTGGTTTCGGGTTCCGGTGAAACAGAAATAGCCACACTAGGGTGGGTGTTTAAAAACCCGATAAAAGTTCAAAGTAGGCTTGAGGTGTAATCAGGAGTGACGCATAGGGAAAATCACGGTGCTTCGTCAGGGAAGACTTAAAGTAGAGATTGATGGGTAGGTAGGACGAACTGGGTGTATAAATATTGGGTGACTACTTGGGGTATTGGCAAAAGCAAGGACCTACTAAATCAAAATACATAAAAAGGAGTGATAACGGAGTATATTTAGAGCAGGTACGGAGCAAAAGCAGAGCATGTTTAGAGTAGGTTCGGAGTTTACTCGGGGTATACTCGGAGTAGGTTTGGAGGTGACTCGGATCATGAAATTGTGAAAGCAGGAAGGATAGCGAGAAGTAAAGACAATTATTAGTGAAAGTCGAAAAATTAGACTGGGTGTATGCTCGGAGTAGGATTGGAGTTACTCGGAGAATGAAATTAGGAGAAGCCGAAAGGATAGTTAGGTAAGGTAAAGGCGAGAATCCATGGGGATTGGAAAAAGTGGTCTCAAAGAATGCCGGTGTGTGGGAGTGACTCGGAGAAGAAACCTAGAGTGGATGAAAACTTAACGTAGAGAAGGATTATGACAAGTTCGGGTAAGGTTAAGCAAGGTGAAATCAAGTCAGGGTAAGTATATTAGCTAGGAGTGACTCAGAGAGGGCCTGGTGCGGCTACTGGGTGATGCGAAAGTATGTGGTGACGGTGTGTGGTTGGTAGTACTGGGTGTCAAGCAAGGAGAACTAGGTATTAAACAGGGTGCAGTGAACGTATTTGATTGGTAAGGAAATGAAGCCGACGCCGGGTCCCGAACCCCGGGGGAGAAGAGGGACGGTGATGAAAGCTTGGAGAGGTGTGCATGCTTTTGGAACTGGAGGTTATACTGGGTGTTGTAAGGTGTGTGGTTGGTAAGGGTAGGAACTGGGTGTAATTTAGGAGTATGGCAGGAAGTTGGGGTTAAGGATTTCGACAGGAAGTAGGGGCAGAAACAGGGTGTTGTGAAGGTGTGTGGTTGGTAAGGGTAAGTTGGGTGTAAGGAAGGGGGTTGGGAGTTAGGGTATATGATGGGTGTTAAGGTATTGATGGGTAAGGGTGGAACTGGGTGTTTTGGGATTGGGATTGAGGCATGAAACGGCCTATATACTAACGTTTTTCAGAAGAACCAAAAAATTTGGATATTTGCTTAGCTACAGTTCAATTTTTAATCTGGGGTTTTACTTTAGTCTAATCTTGATTGTCTGTTTATGAGACATATAAATTATAAATATATATATAATTATATAAATCCTAGTATTTTTATTTATGAAGTGAACCAGTTAAAGATTGTATATATGATCAAGTACAAACAACAATGACTTGAGTACTAGGCATCCTTCACCTTGGCATTCCATGACAAGTGGGAAAAGCGAGGTGGGGGCGGAGCCCATAACCGGAAAATTTGGAAAAAAACGAAAAATGGTCTGGAAACATTTAAGGTTTTTACTCTTCAAAGTGAATTTTCTCCCGAAATAATGTTGCGTCTAGCTTGCGTCCCGCAAAATTTCATTGCGTCAGATAAGAAACTTTGCGTCCAGACGACATCTGGACGCAAAAAAACCCTGTTCGTATATCGTTTAGGAACCAAGTTAAACTGAATCGTTGTATTTATTCCAATGATATGCCGTCAAGTACTCGTGCAGCAGTTTTATCAAAATACAAAAGGCAGTCTTGTGGTGAAAGTGGCGTCGAAACCATAGACAAACTCCAAGATTTTATTTACGAAGCGGTATGTTGTTATGAAGGGTAGTCAGATAAAAATATTTAATACTACAACACAAGAACAAACTACACAGTTGGTTATCTTAATTTTTCTGCGACGCCGGAAGGGACTCAGCTGATACACATAAATTAGACATAAAGCAAGCGGACCGTCAATCAGATGTGTTTTAGTTCAAAAGCACATAAACGCATAGCACCAATGTTAACCGTGTCTCTTCCGGAAATTTGGGCCTTAACGTATCGATCAACACAGACCTTTCACACTAGGAAGAGAGTGCAGTGTCGTTCTCTTCCTATGATTTACTCCTGGTACTCAGGGCTGTTCTAACCTTTGCTGATGTTACTGGCACTCTGGTAGCACTCAAGTTAATGCGCAACGTCAACATTTATTTCTTCAAAACCTTCAACATAACCACAAAAGCGAGAGATCTTTGGGCTTCCCCCCATCCTTAGCTTTTGATTTTTTTACCAATAGCTTTTAAATTTTGTATGGCTGCATACTGATGGATTCAAAATTCTAAAATTTTTAAATCCTAACAAAATTTTAAAAATGATAAATTTTAGTTTGGTATTGGGGGTCCGAGGGGACGCGAAAAATTTTTTGAACAGCATTTTGCCAAAACCGTGCATACACGGGTTTTCTGGGGCGCAGTGAGCACGAATCTCAAAGCCATTTTTCGATTTAGCTACTTGTTAGCTCAGTATAAGCTAAAGTTGCAAGTTTAACATGTAAGCTCACTATGAGTTAAGGAAAAGCTGAATTGAAAAAAGGTTTTCAGATTTGTGCTCAGCGCCCAAGAAAACCCCTGTATGTAAGATTTCAGCAAATTTTTTTCAAATAACTTTTCGGGTCCCCTTACCAAACTAAAATATAAACTTTTTAAAATTTTTGAATTTGTAAACCCATATGCCTCCACCCATCCAAGATTTCAAAGTTAGGACTGAGGGCGGGAAGCGCAAAAGATCCAATACGAATTACGACTCAATCCGAGCTGAACGTAAACATAACGATTTAAACACTACCATCCACCCAACAGACACCCTACACCAGATTGCATGGTCTTCAATGTTCTTTCGAACAACCAATAAGAACATCTTTGGAAATTTAACGAAAATAGGAAAACTTTGATTGACTGATTTTAGGGGAAATTTTTAGGGCAAGATTGGAAAATTGACAAGCCCTTGTGCTACCACCAATCCTTAGTTAATTTTTAACATCTTTAATTCAGACACTGCTACAGTATGCTACAGCACGATTTCATTAACACAAAACTACAAAAAATCGGTAATTGTCGTTACACAAAACTAAGATTGAAATATTCCCATGCTTTGAATGTTTATCGACGTCGTGATCCTTCACAGTAAGGCTGAAGAATGGGGGCAGCATCGGCCTTGCAGTTGACAGGAACAACTTTGATGTTGATCAGAGGTTTGTGACTGGTTCCCATGTTTCCACTCACACAGATCTTATCATTGCAATACTTGATGGTCTCTGAATGATAATAGTATTCGCCTCGAACGAAGGGACCATTTCGGTAGTACATCTTGTCGAACCAGTCCTTGTTATGTTCATCCCTGCCGATGATTCCGACTCCCATCCAGTTTGAGTGAAAATCGAAACTGTAGGGAGCAGACCTAAACAAACAAACAATTATAATCAAATTTAAAGTAAACTGGAAACTTCGTTCTGATGTGGCAATGCTTGTTGTCAACGTGCTTTTATTGAACAGTAGTTGCCGGCCAATTTTACCGCAACAGAGAAGATATTTGTCCATCTATGAGGGAATACTATTGTGATCCCTAGAAACAATAAAACCTGGTGCTATATGTAAACACAACTTTTTATACTTCGACATGCTCTGAGATTAAATTACTCAACAATCGCACCTGATCCGACTTTAATTTTAAAAACTTTTTAAAGGATACCATTTTGACTGTGCAATATTAAAAATATTATATAAATATCGAAAAATTAACCAAGAAGGACCACCCCTTAGCATGGCTGCCTGCAACAGTACCTATATATGTAAGTTGGGGAGTGAGGTGAACTATTTAACGCGCAACGCAACGTGATTTCAGCAGCCTCGAAAAACCAAAAGTTTGAACATCTTTGTCTTAGCTTCAGCAAACTCCTACGTATAAATTCAACGAACGAAAACAAAGTCATCACGGCTAAATCTGCCAAGTGCGACTAGCCTTGGAATTTGTCAAAACCTGAAAGATTAACTGTATGCGATTTCAGCCCTGTGATCAAAATCGATGAGTCTTTTTCCAGCCGTAAATGTAAGCACTAAGCTTATATTCGGAATTCAGGTGCGCAACGTTTAAGCACAATCCGAGACAAAAACCTTTTCGAATAAAATTCAGCGAAATCGAGCAATTTTGTGATATTTGAACACAGTGTGGTCGCAACATACACTTACATTTTAGCTGGATTGGCATACTGTTATAAAAATTTTAAGCAGTTGACGGGGGTAAATGCAGAGAAGACATCTTCTCCAATTGAACCGTATGGAACTACTCCTATATTTCGGGTGAAACAAAGCTAGCACAAGGTAGCTTTTGACAACAACATTGCGATTGGACAGACCTAGTTTCTTTTCCTCTGAGGCTGTATATATTTCTAACTGAACTTGCTACGCACTTTCCATAATAGTTTCTAGAAACACCCGGTAGCTGAAAGGCAAACGTTATTTACTTATTATCAACATCATAGAAGCGGATCTTTTCAGGATAACCCCCCAAGGCCCAGATTTCGCAAAACTTGACCAAATGAGCTGAAATTTGGTATGGGTATGTTTTCGACCACGCTGAGTTCAAATATCGCAAAGTTTTTCGATTTCGCGAAATTCGAGTTTTTCGATGCGTAAGGGGGGACCAAGGGGAACCGAAAAATTTTTTGTCTTCGATTTTGTTGAAAAGTTGTATTCAGGGGTTTTCGGGGTCGCAGAACACGAACCTGAAGTCCGTTTTTCGATTCAGCTTTTCGTTAGCTCAGTATAAGCTTACATCTTAAGCTTAAAAGTTTAGCTTATTCTGAGCTAATGAAAAGCTGAATCGAAAAACGGACTTCAGATTCGTGTTCTGCGACCCCGAAAACCCCTGAATACAACTTTTCAACAAAATCGAAGACAAAAAATTTTTCGGTTCCCCTTGGTCCCCCCTTACGAATCGAAAAAATCGAATTTCGCGAAATCGAAAAATTTTGCGATATTTGAACTCAGCGTGGTCGAAAACATACCCACACCAAATTTCAGCTCATTTGGTCAAGTTTTGCGAAATCTGGACCTGGGGGGTTATCCTGAAAAGATCCATAGAAACAGCTTGACTTACCACATAACAATAATTCGGTAGTCCGTGTTGCCCACTCTCCATGAGACGGTCCCCGATGTCCCCGTTGCGGTGCTGTCCGTCTTGTGGGTCACCATGGCTTCACGTTTGGCCGGATGGACCTCACGCGGGGGATCTCTCACATATCTGGAATTAAATATTGCAAACCTCACCTTTCGTATTGCAAAACAATAACAAATCCCTGCAAGTAAACTTGTTGCTAACGCAAGACTGTGTCGATTGAGCTAGTCAAGTTTGAATGCATTTCCTCAGGAAACAAGAGATATGCTTATTGCATTCGCTTAATAGCTCAACTAACAGATAACAGAATAAAAAACGGGCATTGCATTCCTCTCCTACGACCCACAAAACCATGACAGACAACGTTTCAGCAAGATCGATGACAAAAACTTTTCGGTCACCTTTAATCCGCCTTTCAAAAACTTAAATTTTTTAAATTTACACATACACACACATCATCATCACATACGCACATACATCCATGGTTTCAAAACGGTTTCCCTTATTAGACGGAAAAATTTGCTGTCCCTTATTGCCCGGTTTTACCCTGCTTAAAATGCAACCCCTATATGCAAGCTTTCAGCATAAATCAAGGACGAAAACTGGATCTTTTCTGGAAAGCCCCCTATACCCTTATTTTGCGAAATTAGATTTTTTCGATTCGTAAGGGGGAACCAAGGGAAACCGAAAACTTTTGTCTTCGATTTTGCTGAAAAGCGTCCATGATTTTGCTGAAAACTTGCACACAGGGGTTTTCTGGGGCTCTGATCACGAATCTTAAATCATTTTTTTGATTCAGCTTTTCGTTTACCTTAATATAAGCTACGTTTTAAGCTTGAGATGTAAGACGAAAAGCTGAATCGAAAAACCGATATCAGATTCGTGATCAGCACCCCAGAAAACCCCTGTAAGCGAGTTTTCAGCAAAATGTTTTTCAATAAATTTTTTGGTTCTCCTTGGTCCCCCCTTACCAAACTAGAATTTTAAAATTTTTGCATTTTTGAAATCAGCACGTCCGAAAACCTAGTCCCACCAAATATCAACTCAGTCAAATTGTGCTTCTTCGATACTTCTTCGGAGCTTTGGGGGGATAATGGGAGAGACCCAATTTAATAATAATAAAATTTAATATTGAATAATAATTGTAATAGTAATAATTATTATTATTATTATAAGTTAATATTAAAATAAATTCAATGCAATGATACTTCAAAGTCACTTACCCGCTGACAACATAGACCTTAGGATCCGAAAGGGGCCAACGGGAGAAATTCTCCGTCTCAATTCCGCAGGTCACACTGTATCCATTATTCGCCATCAGAGCGTTGGTCGTCGTCCCAGCCAGAGAGGCGCCAGCGCCAATCAATGCAGAGGTCAGGCCAAAGTCGCTTCCAACCACTTGAATAAGCGCCAGAAAAATCGCTACCAGCTTGAAGAACATGATTGAAATGAAATTCTGAAAACAAAAAACGCTGAGGCTGTAGAAAATAGAAATATAAATTTTGAATTCTTCAGCAAATTCAACTTCAGCTTTCATCGTCTCTCAAGCTTGCAGAAAATCGCTACCTTTGCTCCAAACACGAATTCGAATTGGAAAAACATGAATCTGAAAACAGACTGAATTGCCCTCTCAAAATTAGATTAGTTCAAGTTAAATGAAGCACTTAAGGGGGGGGGTCCATTTTTGGCCGATTTTTCGACCATCTCCGATTTTGCTAATTTTCACATATTTTGTTGTCCGATTGGTATATTTTAACGAGTTTTTGAAATGAAGGTCGGATCTCTTACGGTTAGCGAGTAACTTCACCTCAAAGTTGATGTCAGTATGTGTTAAACATAGGAAACGGAAAAAGTGGTGATTTTTTCCGTGCGCCAGAGAAATCTTGCCAACGACAAAATGGAGCACTTCAACGTCCATCCTATGTCATATATACGATCTCGAAGGGTGATTTGTAGGAAGCAGAATTTTAATTTAGGCCTTCAAAAATTTTTAATTAATTTTTTAAGTTTGCGAACAGAAAATTTGACTGTTTTGCAATGTTAAAATTGGGGGTCAGCAAGTTTGATGAAATATTCTGAAAGCTGTAAGCCCTAATTAAAAATTCTACTTCCTACAAATCACAGCTTATGACAAGACATTTCGAACGATACCAATTGATCCTGGTTACCTCTGTTCGATTTCGAGAATTCTCTGGCGCAGAAATCTCAATTTTTAGCAAAAAGTAGGAAATTCCCGTTTTTTGGCAAATAACCTAGAGCTATGGCAACACAGACCTATAAAATGTTAGACTATCTATTTGCGCACAATAATTGATGACTTTAGGTCAAGTTTGGGCACAAATGGTGCAGGCTAGTGCACCCAGTTGGTCGCTGGGGTCAAATATGGGGGTCTGACAACCATAATCTCAAAAATAGCGATTTTTCAAATTTTTCGAAATACGTTAAATTTTATATCAATCGAAAGCTCTCATTGTCGGAAACATTTTTTCTTCTTGGACCATTGCCCGCAAATGCACTAAATTCAAGTTATCGGCCGTTAAATGATTTTCGTGGTCAAGGCTTTCCAGCGTCGGTGCTACTTCCTAAAATCACTAAATAAAGTCATAAAGAAACGTTTTCCCGTTTAAAGCTACCCTAAGTTCTTTGTTTGCATCAGATATCAAACATACAACCGAATATAGCTCCATTCTCAAGGAAGTTCAGGTGTAAAGTGCCTTTATTTGATGCGGTACCGCCGTTTTCACCTGTTTTCAAATTGCATGCAATTAATAGCCGGTTACTCGTTAAGTACTAAACGAAACTACTTGAAATTGAAACTCGATATGCAGGAC
The DNA here is from genome assembly GCA_030248195.1 of Trissonchulus latispiculum. Classification (NCBI taxonomy): domain Eukaryota; kingdom Metazoa; phylum Nematoda; class Enoplea; order Enoplida; family Ironidae; genus Trissonchulus; species Trissonchulus latispiculum. The sequence goes on from JASAND010028873.1 coordinate 29,216, forward strand.
ATATGTGACAAAATTTTGTGTGAAAATGAGCGAAATCCGTGACCATAAAATTTTTCATGGTGGACCCCCCTTAAGTTAAGAAGCAAAAAAGCAGTTAAGAAGCGTTAAGAAGCGCTTGCATGAAAACGATAGACAACGGTTTTAGTGGAATCGGGTGATCCCCATCACGTTCTGCTAAAATATTCTGCCTTACTAAATCATTACGACAACTAAAAGATCAAAAATCAAAATTTTACATTGAAAACTAAAGACAGATGTTGTAGGCAGAAGCCAGCCACTAGACATACCAGTACTGGTGGATTCTGCTGGTCAGTTTGATGCAAAATTTCGTCCTCTTTAAACACTGGACGGGACACTACTGGGCTCCTGACGAAATGTCTTCTGATCTAGGACAATGGAAAGAGTCCGACAAAGAACCAAATTATTTTCCCTAGGAGGATGAAAAATTAGATCTTATCACAAAGGCGCCTTTTGCTCACACAAAAGATTTAGACCGATCTAATCTATGAAAGATGACCATAGGAGAAATGACCCCTGCAAAATCAGTTCATCTGTGAGAATTTTTCATTTTTCGGACAACTGTATCACAGCAGAAAGGAGAGGGGGCTCGGAGCTCATATGATCTTTGAAAATTCTTGACAAAATAAAAACCACCAATCCCTGAGGGCTCATTTTTTACTTTTGTGGTCTAACGCACATGTACGTATTGTAATTGTGGACACAAGTCTTAGTCTGCAAACAGGTCCCCCTTTCCCAAAACATTTCAACCTCAAACAACACCATTATTAACATTCAAATATTGTGGCAGGAGGGGCCACAACGTGTAAACGATCTTTGAAAACTGCTTACAAAATAAGTGCGCGCTTACACAATATGCACAAAATAAGTAGATCTACGGCTTACGGTAGAATACCAGATTTCGCTTTGTCTTTTGAAAAATGTTCTACTTAAGCTTCTCTAAATTTTTCTCTCTTTAGGCTCAATTTGCTCCCTTTGCGGAGCCGAATGAACAATTAATCTAAAAGGCCAAAGGTCAATCTGATTAAAATGATGAATAATATAGTACCATTGTTCTGTTCATTCGATTCGTTCTCAATTGTCTGTATCCATGACTCAAGGTGAACCGTTTAATCACATAAGGGTGAATCGCTTTGTTTATTTAAAAACTCACTTTATTTCGAGCATATTGTCCATATGACTCGGATTTGCATTTGAACAACTGTCGTCGTGCTGATGTTGTTTTTCAAAACTGTTGCAAAAATTTTACCAAGGATGGTTTATCCGGAAAAATACTCAACAACTCAATCGTCAGTCATGAAAACTAGCTTTTTAATTTTTTAATTGGAACGTTTGCAATGTTTTAGTAGCAAACTTTGTATCATGTCAAATCGTTCTTTTCTACTATGTGCGTTCCGAGAGATATAAGAGATACTTGTATTTGCGAGCAAATCTTGGCATCAGTTAAACCTTTGCTGAGCAATGAGTCTTGTCTCGATTCTCGACTTACCCCCCCTCCCGCCACTCAAAATCCTTAAAACTTGACCAAATGGGCTAGAATTTGGTATGGATATGTTTTCGACTACGCTGAGTTCAAATATTGCAAGATTTTTCGATTTCGTTAAATTCGATTTTTTCGAATTCTAAAGGGGGACCACGAGGAAATCAAATTCGTAGAACAGGAATCTAGAGTCCGTTTTTCGATTCAGCTTTTCGTTAGCTCAGTATAAGCTTACATCTTAAGCTTAAAGTTTTAGATGATACTGAGCTAGCGTTAAAGAGAGTGTTAAAGTTCTAACCTTAATATACACGCTCATGTTCAGAAAACGGACTTCAGCTTCATGTTCTACGACCAAGAAAACCCCTATATACAACTTTTCAGCAAAATAAGAAAGAAATTTGCGATATTTGAACTCAGCGTAGAAGAAAACATACCCATTCCAAACTTTAGCTAGTTTGGTCAAGTTTTAAGGATTTTGAGTGGTGGGGGGGGTAATCGAGAAAAGAACCGCAACGGTTTTTTGCCGTCGCCGCTATTATTCCTCAAAAATCGCTGAAACTGTGAATCTTCTGCGCTTCCCAACAGCTTTAATTTTCATTTTTTGACCAACAACTTTGAAACTTTATATGGATGCATACTGGAGGCTAATGAATTCAAAAACTTTAAAAAGCTAAAACATTTTAAATTTAAATTTAAATTTGGTAGGTACATAAAGAATAAAAGAATTTCGCTGAAACTTGCATGCATGGGTGTTCAGGAGCGCTCAGCACAAATCTGGAATCGATTTTTCGATTCAGCGTTTCGTTTTCTGAAACCAACATGAGCGTGTATATTACGGTTACAACTTTAAAACTCTCGGTACTAACAAAAAGCTGAATTGAAAAACTAATTTGATATTGGAGCTCACCACCTTAGAAAACCACTATCTCCAAAAAAGCGGGACAAAAAATTTTTGATCCCCTTGTCCGATCCATGATTTCAGCCTAAATGCTTAAAGCACATATGACTTAATTACAGCATTGTTCCTACTGCTTTATAGTCTGTAAGTTCAGATCAATCAAAATGAAAACTTGCTTATTCTTTATGATGCTCATAACTTCTGTTGCCAGCGTTGATTTCGGCAAATTCGTTGATGCCGTTAAGGGTGCTGGCGACACTCTTATGGAAACCGGCGCTTCTTTGGCCGATACCACCACAAATGCTTTGATGGCTCAGGCTGAATACAGCGTGGTTTGCGGATTTGAAGTAGAAAACTTTGCGAGATGGCCCCTGACGGAACCGAAGGCATATCCTATCAGTGGGTGAGTATTAAAAGTTAACATTCACAGCAATACATTTTTATTGTTTTCGCATTTCTGCCATAGTTTCGTGCATCAGCTCTAAGCGTGTAGTTAAGTAGAGTTATTCCGATAAGAAATTGACGGACCCGGCCGTAAAGTATCGACCAGGGCCGGCCCGAGGCCCAATCCCAATCATCTAAGCCTGGAGTTCGCTCTTTGTTCCGGCATTAAATCTCCGGGCCCGGTGATAGGCCCTGTCTCCGAAGCCCGGGCCCGCTACTAGGCCGGGCTCAAAGCCCGGGCCGCTACAAGTCTCAGACTCGAAAACTGAGCCCGGCAGGCCCGGTGCACCCGGCACGCACGGAGGGCACAGCCGCGTACGTGGCTCGGCCTCTCAAAAAGGGCCGGGCTTTCATCCAAAGTCGGGGCGACCCCAAAATAAAATTTCCGTGCCCAGGGCTCGAAGACCGCTGCACAGCCCTATAGTTAAGGAAATCTTCATTGCGGACAATTGGACAATGGACAACTGTTGCTTGAACTCATGTTTGCCCATGTTTTTTCAGATTTATTAAGGATCCACCAAGAGAGGTTAATCCCGCTAGTCGGGAAGCCATGATCACCCACAAGACAGGAAGCACCGCAACCGGTACTTCGGGAACTGTCTCGTGGAAGGTTGGAAATACCGGGTACCGGATCATTGTTATGTGGTAAGAAAGTGGATTTGAGAAATCTTACATTATCTTGTTCTGGAGCATATGTGAGCATCGTCTTATCTGTGAGCTAATTGTACAGGGAAACCAGTTAAACATAAGTTTTACATTGGGTGCAACTGCAGCGAAAATTGTTCAACTTAGTTCCGCTTAAGCAAAAGGCATCTGATTCCGCAGACGCACACCTGCTGAATGGTAACAGTAATGAGGGGAATTTTTTCTTTTTTTGAAAATTACATAAGTTAATGAAATAAAGTAGGAAGTGGTTTTTAGTTACACCGTATCAAACATACACGGGCGCCCTTACGCAACTTTACCACTTCTATAACTTTTATTTCGCCCTTTAAATATATCTTAACACGGATGATCCCAATTTAACTATTTCCTCCCCAAACGAGTTGGGGAAAATAGTTAAGGAGAATGAATGTACAACTTTCTCAAACCAATAAAACCAAAATAAATTGTTATTATTGCTTGCCTGTTTGTAGTTTGAAAAGCACTATTATGTTGTTTGTTTGATACGGTGTAACAAAAGACCACTTTCTTATTTTATTTCATTAACTTAAGGGGGGGGTCACTTTGGTCAAAAATCGATAGTCACGGATTTCGCTCGTTTTTACACATAATATGCCCCCATATGTTCTGAAAAATAACTTAGAATATTAGCGTTCGAAATTAAACTGACAGAGTTATTCAGGTTCAAAGCCGGAAAACTTGAAAATTCCGGCGATGAGCCCTGCAAGGTCAGGTGGAGACCAAACGCGACCGAAAGCAGGGTTAACCGATACACCAAATTAAAGCTTTTACTAAGGTAATATTTAAGTGCAGACGTGGCTCAAGGCCAGCTATCCAGGCGTTCATAATGCATGCTTGAGTGCTGCACTGACCTAACCTTGCAGGATTGCCCAGTATAACTTTAACTCGTTCTATCTTGCACAGACAACATTTTAGACCCATGGTTGTATGAGAAACGTTGCTCCTCGTTCCATTAGCTATCGATTGATACCCATTTTGTCTATATTTGGAAAAATTTTAAAATTGACATTTTTCACCTATAAAGATCAAAGGTGCCGCCACAGCAGCATGTTCAATATTGACGCATTTGTTTTGGCCACATTATGTGACATACATAGACATATTAATTAATCTGCCAAGTTTGGTGATCTTTTACGACATAATGAGTGAGAAATTATCAAAAGAATGTGAAAATTATGAAAAATGGCCATTTTTAGCAAAATTTGCTGTTTTTGTGGCAAGTTTTTTGAGCTTACTGTAGATGATAGAAACATGCGAGTACTTTCATAAGACGCGGCTTTAAGTGTAGAGTGCAGCTATCTATTGGCCGTTTCTGTAGCGTTTGCCAATCGTTCAGGACAAGCAAAAGAGTACCGTAGGTGCTGTTTTTCATGGTCCAAAAATGGGCGATTTTCCAAAATTCTGACTTTAAAAATTCGCCAAAAATCCAATACTGAACACAATCGTTTCAGAGGAGATAGCTGCACTCTACAATATGTCCTTAATGGTTCTGAAAAGGTTTCAAAGTTCTGACTCTTATACAGCAAAAAATTTGTCAGCCACAAACTTTTTAACCTAACTTTTTCATTTTCCTATGTTTAACACATGTCGAGGTCACCTTTAAGGGCATGTACAGAACGATAGAAGCAATATTTCGCAAAACGCACTTGTCTTGTTTCGCGGACCCATGGGGACTACAAAATATGTGAAAATCAGCAAAATCGGAGATGGTCGAAAAATCGGCGAAAAAGTGACCCCCCCCTTAAGTTCGAAAAAAAGAAGAATTGCCCTCATTAATGTTACTATTCAATAGGTATGCGTCTGCGGAATTAGATGCATTGAGTGCTCTCAAGTCTCGGTGCACTCTGCGTATGCGGAATTATCACTTCAAATTTTGCTGGATGCGGCAATATTGGAAAACCATGATTGATTTACAATATGCAGAGAAACTAGTTCTCTATCGCGTGGAAGCAGTCCCACCCCTGTATGTACTCTTAGAGTGAAAAATTGAGTGCCTAAAATATAAAACCAGCCGTCTACTGTAGCTGACCCCATACAATTCAGGAGTCAGAGGGTTAATCGAAAACTGACCTTTGGCACAAACTTCAACATTCCAATTTCCTTAAGCAAGTTACTTATTTTCTGGTTTTCGTGTTTCAGGTCAGCCCCTTACAGTTTTGATTTTCATTCTAACTGGATGGGACTTGGAATCATCGGCAGGGATGAACATAACAAGGACTGGTTCGACAAGATGTACTACCGAAATGGTCCCTTCGTTCGAGGCGAATACTATTATCATTCAGAGACCATCAAGTATTGCAATGATAAGATCTGTGTGAGTGGAAACATGGGAACCAGCCACAAACCTCTGATCAACATCAAAGTTGTCCCTGTCAACTGCAAGGCCGATGCCGCCCCCGTTCTTCAGCCATACTGCGATGGTGCTAAGCGATAATTAAGCATGTAGTTAACTAGTGCTACGAACTAAGAATTGTTTTATGTTTTATGCGTCTGTATAGTCTGTTATTAGTATTCATTCAATTCATTAAAACAAATGCAGTTCCTCAAATAATATATGGTGCACCTGAACATGAAATGGTTCATCTGAACTTAAAAATTTTCGGCTTTAAAAGTACCCAAGGGACTAACGCTGATATTAAATATAAAAAGATAATTGCTGAGGAAGTTCTGTCCTCTTGCAAGTATGCGACAGATGGTCACGTGAACAAGGAATTCACAGCTGTCAGCTCCACGCTTAAGTTTCAATTCTGTACTCGGGCGGCGGACAGTAGCAGCAAAGACGTAAAGTTTGGTTCAGAAAATTCTCTCCAGGTCCACTAGCTGCAGAACATTTTATGGGTCTCTTGCGCTCCCCCCCCAGCCATAACTTTTGATTTTTTGACCAATAACTTTGAAATTTGGTATGGGTACATACTGGAGGCTTATGAATTCAGAAATTAAAAAATTTTAAATTTTTGTTTGGTGGGGGACCCAGGGGAACCAATAATTTTTTAAAAAAAATTTTGCTGAAAACTTGCATAGGGGGGTTTTCATGGGCGCTTTTCGTTTTTCGATTCAGCTTTTCGTTAGCTCAGTATGAGCTAACGTTGTAGGCTTAACGGGTCTTGTCTCGTTTACCCCCCCCCCAGTGCTCAAAATCCTTAAAACTTGACCAAATGAGCTAAAATTTGGTGTGGGTATGTTTTCGACCACGCTGAGTTCAAATATCGCAAAATTTTTCGATTTCGCGAAATTCGATTTTTTCGATTCGTAAGGGGGGACCAAGGGGAACCGAAAAATTTTTTGTCTTCGATTTTGTTGAAAAGTTGTATTCAGGGGTTTTCGGGGTCGCAGAACACGAATCTGAAGTCCGTTTTTCGATTCAGCTTTCCGTTCGCTCAGTATAAGCTAAAGCTTTAAGCTTAAGATGTAAGCTTATACTGACTTCAGATTCAGACTACTGAAAACGGACTTCAGATTCGTGTTCTACGGCCCCGAAAACCCCTATATACATCTTTTCAGCAAAATCGAATACAAAACAATTTTTCGGTTTCCCTTGGTCCCCACTTAGAAATCGAAAAATTTCGAATTTCGCGAAATCGAAAAATTTTGCGATACTTGAACTCAGCGTGGTCGAACACATACCCACACCAAATTTTAGCTCATGTGGTCAAGTTTTAAGGATTTTGAGTACTGGGGGGGGGGTAAACGAGACAAGACCCGGCTTAACATGTAAGCTCATACTGAGGTAACGAAAAGCTGAATCGAAAAACGGTTTTCAGATTCGTGCAAGTTTTCAGCAAAATTTTTTCAAAAAATTTTTTGGTTCCCTATCTGTCCCCCCTTACCAAACAAAAATATAAAATTTTTAAAAATATTTAAAATTTTAAACTTTTTTTAATTTTCGAATTCATAAGTCTCCAGTATGCTCCCATACCAAATTTCAAAGTTATTGGTCAAAAAAAATTAAAAGTTATGGCTGGGGGGGAAGCGCAAGAGACCCAGTCTTAATTTAATTTGGGCAGTAGTAATTCTATCAAAATTTTCAAGTTCACTATGATTTTCTGTTTTATTCCAAAGGCTAGCCGAAATATGTATTTCAATTTTTAATTCGTCAATCATTGGTCCTTGTGCGCTGGCGCGGTTAATCACAGTTGTTCCAGATTTATATGCTTTAATATTCCAAGGCTTGAATCCAAAGCCGAATGTTGTCAGGGCCGACGAACCCAAGCTTTAGCTACTCTCTTCCTGCAAAATTTGCAAAACAAATAGACTGTTAACTCAAGCAAGAGTAGTCAAGGCTTGTCTACTTTATACAGTGTGCAAATGTTGATATTATTACTTTGGTCGCAAAATCTGTTTTGCACTTTTATAACCTTAAACAGTACCACAATCAGCAATAGATTAATCGTACCATTTTAACACTAACAGATTGATGCTTGTTGGCGATAGGCAGTGTCTGTTAAACGTTATCAGTATAACAAACACAATTGATATTTTCCATAAAGGTTATTTGGTTGTTTCTGTGCAAGACAACGCTACAAACGTCAGAACGTTTCGTTTCCTAGTAGTTTAGATTTAGATAAATAATAATAAACCCCACCAATTTTCAGTTTTGCTTTTAAGGCTTCATAATGTTTTCATTCGGCTTCTGTTTTAAGTTCCATATCTTGGAGAGCTGAATTTCGCTTGTATGATGAGATGAGCCATTTTATGACTTCGATTTATGCAATGAGCTGATGAATACCATATTTGCTTATAAGACGAGCTATTTAGTGACATTAGATCATATGTATAGCTGTTGAATGACATTACGTTACATAAGTCTAAATGAGGCGTTGTGTAAGGCAAAATCCGGAACGCAAGATTAGTTGGAACTTGTCCTGAAATGAAACCAGGTCACAGGTCAGGTGACTGGATGGACCGGATCAGGTGCTGTGATCTGATCCAGTTCCGGTATTCTTCGGCAATTAGATCCGAACTGAACCCAGTTTGAGAGTAGTTTATCGAAATAGCATATTCACATAATGTAGATTTTTAGCCAGTCTTAGGCAACCTGAAATCTTCGTTAAGGTTGTATACATGGGATTCGAATTCCGGTCGAAAGCTCTTTCCACTGAAGCGCCTGTGGCTCAGTTGGTTAGAGCATCCGCGGATTGAGTAGGAGACGGCGGGTTCGAGTCCCGTCAGGTAACCGCTTTTTTTCGGGTGGTTGCTGGAGTGTAACTTTCTTTCATTCTTTAATTAGTACCTAAGGACTTCAATTTGAATTGCTGGTGAAGCTAGTGTTTGATATTGCTGTTATTTCAATGTGACCTTGAAGAGCAAATTATCGAATCGAAATTTTCAAGTTTTCCTGGTTTGGTTCTGAATAGCTTTGCCACAAGTTGAATTCATCCAATATTTTGTCTTGTTTTGACATAGTGCTGAGATTTGTTTTGTGCAGAAAGAAATGAAGATTATCGATTTTGTTACCAAAGTAGTGATGTTTCAATCACTAAAACTGAAACTAAAACTATTTTGGTTCGCCGACTGAAACTGAAACTGAAGCTTTCATTATTTCGGACCACCGATTGAAACTGAAACTGAAATCGGCTATTGAAACAACACTACAAAGTGACCCTCCAGTGTTAAAAGTAGCGTATCATGATAAAAACTTTACATAGTAACCGGACACTAATGAGTGAAAAAGGGAATCCAGATTATCGTCCAATATTATGAACTGGCTTACATAATAGCTAAAATTATTTTATTACTTTTGGTGGAAATGTTTATTATTCCGCCGGAGGCGGAATCTTTGTAATGGGCGAACCCAAACTACGTGTGATCACAGACGACATTGAGTTGTACAGCCTATGTTTAACACACAAACCTAAACAGGCTGTCTTTTTTCAATGGGGGGTGTGCGGACAAAAGACGGTAAGTATGACTTACTCCATAGCTTGCCACAATTTAATCGTGGAGGGCAGGGATCCTACTTGTTGTTTTTTGCAAAAAATTCATTTTTCTGACGTTTTGCAATAGAGGGGCTTTATTTCTATAATTTGTGAAAAGCTACCGCTTGTTCACCCCTCGGCTGTGAACTTGATTTGGGAACTTCACATTATGCAAATTAGATGTGCGCGCGAAAAACAGTTAAAATTAAGAGCAAGATTGAAAACAGCGGCTTCTGACAATAGTTTGCAGGGAATAAAATTTTGTACTTAACTTTTTTGTCAAGAAGCGAAACCATTTGACTCACACAAACATTCAAATTTTAAATCGTAATCGGATTGTTTTCAAACGACTTGTCGTATACTGGCCTAGTCAAAGTCGTAGCCAAATCACTGAGCAAGAATTGAAGATTTTTCCAAAATTAGCTGACTGGTTCAGAGCAGCACGTTAAAATGCTTCTTTGGTATGCGCACACCTTTAGTAAGCAACAAAGTGAAACGTACTAAAATTTGCCTTAATTTTTAAGATGTGCGCGTACCAAAGTAAAGGACTTTTTATCCAAGCTGTACAGTGAAGCTGTACAGCGGTTCAAGTCCTCATCGCTTATTATGACATTGTTTTTAATGAAGTCGAAAGTTAATACGTTTGGATTAAAGTTTTTGTGATCGGACAAACCGGGTTATTCCAAAAAATATAAAATTCAAAACTCATTTTAGTCAGTGCCACTAAAGTTAGCATGTAGATAAAAAACTAAAGTGAACTCTGTGTTATAATTTTCTGAAGTAAATTTTTTTAATGAAATTTATAATTTATACACCGGATTGCACCAATGAGGGTAAGCTCGGTGTTAAGCTAATTTGTTAAGCATTAAGCTATGTGTTAAGCGATTTGGTGCAATCGAGCGATAATCTTCTAACCTATAATTTACACTTTATAATTTCATCAATCTTTTCTGAAACCACTAACTCTTTCATTTTCATAATATATAAGTTTAAATTTTCTGACGGAACACTTTGTATTGAAGCTAGTCCATTAGTTTTTAATTAAGAGTTTACTAACCATTTATTATAAAGCTTTTGTTATAAATCTATACTACATCAATTAATTTTGTTTAAATGTGAATACATTATATATACTATTAAAAAGTGTGCGAATACCGAAGTATCACCGCAGGCCTAATAACACGGGGTTTGATTTGATTCCGACAGTCTACTTTGATTTCAAAGAGGGTTTATCCTAAAACCCCTGAAAATTGCTGAATTTTAAGATCTATCCCGAAATCCACAAAAAATATTTCTGTTTTACAAATTCTAGCCAAAACCAATAAAATAATGCTTCTGAACGATTCTGAGCTACTTTAACGAAATTATTCCTAACAATCGCTAAGCTTTGCCTTAAATTTAATTTTTGATTAAAATCGCACAGGATCTGCTGTTTAGGTTATAATATTAATATTAAAGCATGGCTATGCTATGTCTACTACTATGACTGTGAATGTTTAGCATTTTTCAATGATCTGGGAAGATCTGCGTTGTCCATCGTTACCCTATGATTATTAGAAGGAAAAGCAACGACATCGACCCAGATTAAGGTTTAGTACTCCACGGGATCTTATTTTCAGTCTTAATTAGAAAATTGCATGATCACTCACAAAGGCGGAATTATTCCCCTTTCAGGGGTTACTTGTTTTTTATTCTGATCAACCTACAGTGGAAAGCCAGTATTGAATTCTACTTTTACTTGATAAAGTCTTGAAATTGAAATTACCGTCAGACAAGCAATACTTAGCAGGGTGCAGTCTGGGGAGGGAATTTTTCGTTCCAATTCCTGCTTTTTTGACAGTGTTTTACCTTAAGACATGATTGAATTACCATCTATGTACGAGACTGAATTACGATGCCTCAAAATTGTTTAGTGTTTAAAAACATGCTTTACGTATCAGTGCTATTAGCGGCCGTAGTATCTACAGTCTGTGCTTACGAATTCGAAGAAAAATGGTACATTGGAATGCCGGTAAGCCAATGTTAGAAACAACTTTTGCAAAAGGACAATAATTATTCAGTGTGAGCATCCCCTCCCCTCAAAAATGTAAACGATCTGCGCTGGCACCACTCCCACCCAAGCGGAATACTGACTGGGATGAGGTGGATGTAAAAAAGCATAATACAATAGAAGTAGTATAAAAACCCAGGTTCCAGCTCACTTAGCTAATAGTTCTGGCTTCTACTGGCTATACGCTTTTACACACTAGTAGCTATAATGAATTCAATACCCTTAGCCTTAAATTGAAATAGCTTTTACTGCCTAAGGATTGTAACAACTATGACCTTGAAATTCTAACTCGCCTTAAATCCTAAGTAGTATAGGAGAGGACAAATGACCGCTGTTTGTACAGGTATTTTGGCTTCATTCTGGCTTTGACGAATAGGGTCATTAATCATACAGGTAAGGTCATTAATCATCGGGTGCAGATGTTCTCAAGGTCATTATTGGCCAATTTTCCCTTGGATTTAAGCTTTGTAACAGTGTATTAAAATTTGTAATAGTGTTATTGGACTATACTACTTTACCTACGTATTTGTCTACGTGTTTAACTTTAGTTTGCCAGACTATAGTTTGTTTACCTGCCTAATTAGTGTTTATTAATTAACGGCCTAATTAATTACGTAAATTTAGTAACATTTTCAAACTTTTTTCAAACTTTTATTTACCTGACGGTTTGCCAATAAATCCTTACCTCAACATTGTATAGATCAAAAATATTCTTCTCAAATTTCCCCATTTCCTTTCAAAACTAATATTTTCCCTTTCTTGCCTCCTATTGAGTTTCTTCATCTGGACCTTTGTATTAACCTTGAAACGGAAGACATGTAACAAACACTTAAAGAAGACAAGATTGTTAGTTACGTACTTCAGAATTTACTGATGTTAGCTGCCTGCTAGTGTTATCATATCTTTAGCATACTGAGGACTCAAACCTGTCAAAAGTCTTTCTCCCTGCTTGTTTAAAATTTTTTCCCAGCTAGCAGATTGCTAGTCTTATCATATCTTTAGCATACTGAGGACTCGAAGCTGTCACTTTTTTCTCTCCCTGCTTGTTTAAATTTTCTCCCTACTAGCTACCTACCAGTGTTATCATATCTTTAGCATACTGAGGACTCGAAGCTGTCACTTTTTTTTCTCTCCCTGCTTGTTTAAATTGTCTCCCTATTAGAAGCCTTCTAGTCCTATCATATCTTTAGCACACTGAGGACTCAAACCTGTCACTATTTTTTCTCTCCCTGCTTGTTTAAAATTTTCTCCCTATTAGCTACCTACCAGTGTTATCATATCTTCAACACACTGAGGACTCAAAGCTGTCAAAAGTATTTCTCCCTATTAGCAGCCCACCAGTGTTATCATATCTTCAACACACTGAGGACTCAAACCTGTCTCCCAAAGCTTACCAATTCGCCTTATCTAGCTTGATTGCACCTGTCTCATTGAAATTAAAGACGTAAACATTGGTTGAAAATGAAAATTTTATGTCTCCGGTTACGTAATATTGGGAAAACTTTATGTGATAAGTTTTATGTCTACGTAAAGAGTATGTGTTGAACCAACTTCGGTCACCTGTTGGTAATTATATGTTGGCTAGTTAGTTAGTAATAATTGGTTAAAGTTGACTACGAAAATTGGCTGAAAATGGGTGATTATAATTTTATGTCTCCAATTACGCAAGATTGGGAAAACTTTACGTGACAAGTTTTATGTCTACGTAAAGAGTATGTGTTGAACCAACTTCGGTCACCTGTTGGTAATTATATGTTGGCTAGTTAGTTAGTAATAATTGGTTAAAGTTGACTACGAAAATTGGCTGAAAATGGGTGATTATAATTTTATGTCTCCAATTACGCAAGATTGGGAAAACTTTACGTGACAAGTTTATGTCTACGTAAAGAGCATGTGTTGAACTAACTTCGGTCAACTAATTTTGTTTAGTAGTTAACTAATTCGTTAGTAATAATTTATTAAAGTCAACTATGGCTGAAATTGGGTGATTATAATTTTATGTCTCCAATTACGTAAGATTGGTGACACCTATTGGGTTAATTATGGTGCCTGTGTAATAAAAGCAATAATGAACTAACTTCGGTCACCTGTTGGTAATTATAGGTTAACTAATTAGTTAATAATAATTAAAGGTGACTATGAAAATTTGTGTGTAATGAAAATATTGTTACATAGAACTTTTGGTACAAAGACAATACAACTTTTGTTCAATAATTAATGAACAAGGGTATGCAAGGTATTTTATGAAACCTAGCACAAGAATGCTGCAAAGTTTAGACATATATTGCAAGTTTGGTAGGATTACTAACCTTACTGACATTGACTTTCACCAGATTTGAATCACCATTACTTTACATCATCAACAACAATGAATTCCATTGAAACCGGTAAGATTTTTAATGATTGCATTTTAGTAGTTGTATTTTTTAGTCATTCAAATTTTTGAATTCTTGTATATTACAATTTAAACATTTCATTTTACAGTTTGAACATTTCATAGTTTTAGATTAGCATTATTTGTTGTGTGAAAATTATTACTTATGTTTCAGGTTCACCATCTGTGGAGAAGATCATTGACAATTTGGTCATACTATGTGATGAAATGGATCCAGCGCCCGTGGCAGACTACATGGTTGAACATCGGCGCATAACCCCGGATTATCGAGATATCATCAAGTCCGAAACAAGATACGATGGAGTGTTTGATCTCCTACTGCGACTAAAGCGGAGCAAAGATATCGTGCCCCTGCTCCACGAAGCCTTGGTGAAGTCGAAGCAGTACAACTTGGCCAAACTATTCGAAGGAGGAACCAAGGAGAAAGGAGTCACTTGGAAGATTTACACAAAGAGCAAATATTTGCTAAGAGAAAGCCAGGACACCTTCCCTACGGTACAAGCAGCGAGACTGGACGCAGCGGTGGCCCTTGGACCCTTGGGATGCGATAACCGTGCCGTCGTATTCATCGAATGGATTGGAAATTCTATGGTGAAACAGTGGAATGTGCCGGAATGGTTCGTATCCCCATGGAATCACCAGGACTGTAAAGAACACTAACAATTATTGACAATTACATAGCATTACTAATGTACAGTAAACCATTGACTATTATTATTATTATTATTATTATTATATTATTATTATTATACGGTATTAGATAACACTACTGTAAACCATTGCATAACACTGTAGTATTGCATAATCACTGTAAAATGTTGCATACAGTAAACGAAATGTTACGGATAACATTAGTTGCACTTTTGGTAAGTAGGCAGTTAGCCATGGAAAAACGGATTTTTGAGCATTTCTGCTTCCAGCCTGTCTAGCATATTGTAGATAGGTTGAATACTTCTGCGATATCTTTTGTATTCACGTAGGTCCCTCATCTTATCCCTGACTGCATCAATTTCGTATATATGAGGTCTTGGTGGTAGTCCGCATTCACGTCTGATCAGATGTTCGTCGCCGTGACATAACGTACCGTAGGCTTTACGAGAAACTTCCTCAATGGCAGTACGTGGGTCAGGGCATTGTGAGCTAGTCCATGTCTTACTGCCTATAGTCATGACTGCAACATAATGACCGGTAATCTCAATACGAATAGGTGGACTTTGGCGCAGGGCCTTTTGTAACAGTTCGTTCAACAGGCTTCGGGCAGACATGATGCACTAATGAAGTTTAAACCTTATCACCTTCTTATTAACTAAAGACCTTGCATCAATGAGGATAGACTCACTTCGAGCGCCAGTTAATATGACCTTGCCAGTGTGGAAAATAAGTGCAGTGACTTTGGCAATCTTACACGTGAGACCATTAAATAGCTCTGGTTCATAGCAAACTTGATGGGTATGCCTGATACTTTCATATAAATCCCTTAGGTCTATATACCTGCCAACTGAGAAGGATCCCACCAGGTTCACCACTTCGCCTTCGCGAAGAATACCGACATTAAGAGCGCCTGCTAGTTGGCGAATACACTGATTAGCTCGTTCGATTGATTTACATCCGAGACAAACAAAACTACCACTAGTGAATAATTGGAAAGTCGCCTCTTCGTGTTTCAGACTACCGCCAATAAAGCCACGATAGAGTCTAATGTTAGGAATGTTCGTTAGGTGAAGTTCCCTGTCAAAGCGTCCACTGAGAACAACATTAACAATCATTGTTACTCCCTTGGTATCACATCACCCTCACTTATTAATGTGGAACACTAAGGTATCACCCCACGTCTATAAAAAGCATGGTAGTAGGGCTAATACAAAGACGGCATCTAAATTCTATGGTAATAAGAAGCGAATAGAGGTACTGGTAAAGTGGGCCGTACAAGATCCTGACTATGGCTACTGGTGCAAATTCCCAAGAAGGGCATTCCTTTTTAAACTATACGAAACTCCAATTGGTCAAAGGAGTTCCCTGTATAATCACAAGCCTTCTCATAAAATTTTTATTGTCTACGATTGTATTAGCGATTTTGTTGTCACAGCATACCCAGTGTAAGCTACCACCACTGAAGGATTCCGTCACGGTAGACAATGCCATATTTATTCACAACGGTTGGACTGAGCACCTTGTATCACTTGATAGCTTTCACGAGATCCGCCAATTTATATACAACTGTCTAAACTTCCAGTGTCCGGTCTATATCAACGGATCTATTCCATGTCCCTACACGTCCACATATAACGAGACAACTCTTTGCCTGGATCAAGATAAGCGTGTCCTTTGTGGCTTTGTTGGTCCTGTCAGTTTTACAACAGACCAGATATACCAGCTCTATAGTCAATAAGTAGGCCTACAATACTGGTGTAAATACCACATTTATTCCATATATTGCACCATGGGTATCTATAAGGCACTCCAGAGCCTGATCCGCCTCAGCCGCTACCACAAGAATAAATGCAGACGATATCCGAGGCAAAAGATAATCATTTCTATTCCTGGTATTGGATGGCGACGAATTCTACATGTCGATATGAAGCAACTGATCAATGAAGATGAAGTAGTCGAAGAACTTATTCTCGATGATGAAGATATGATGGATACTACTAAATGATGAAGATATGATGGATACTACGAAATGATGATGATATCACGAAGAATGATATGAAGAAAGATAACGAAGAACAAATTTGACACTATAGTGACTATTGTGTATGTATATATGTATTGTGTTTTGCACTGTATGAAGACCCTATAGTGACTAATCGTTATTGTGTATTGCATTGTTGTACAATAAAGTCATATAAACAGCGTTGTTGTTTTCATAGTAAGTATGGAGAGAGTTAGGACACCAAAGTTTCAGCATCCGTTCACGTGTATCGTGGCGGCTCCAACAAAGGCAGGAAAGACCACCTTTGTGTCTCGACTGGTAGAACATGCAGATGAAATGATCTCCGAACCTCCAGAGAAGATTATTTGGTGTTATACTGAGTGGCAAGATGCATATGATAGACTTCCCCAGGTAGAATTTATCAAAGGTCTACCGGATCTAGAGAAACTGAAAACCCCTGACGCAAAGTTGGTAGTACTTGATGATCTGATGAGCGAAATTAAGCAGCAACCTAACCTTGTTCAACTGTTCACTCGAGGTTGCCACCATTGGTCCTGCAGTGTCATCAATATCACTCAAGACATCTTCTACGATAGGCAGCGGACTAATAGGATAAATAGTCAGTATATTGTCCTCATGAAGAATCCAGCCGATAAACTAACACCGATGAACTTGGCTAGGCAAATGTATCCAGGTAGAGTGAAAGGATTTATGGAAGCTTTTGAGCATGCCACTAGTCGACCGCATGGATATCTACTGATAGACCTAGACCAGAACACACCAGAAAAACTCCGCCTCAGAGGGCATATTTTCCCAGATGATCCTTATACCGACGTATATTCCATAAAAACTGACAATATCAAGAAAGAATAATCATGGATCGTTTTGAAAGAAATATCGATACACTGCGACTATTGTGTCGTTGCAAAAGTCGTAAGCAAAGAGAGGCAATTGTTCTTCATGGAAGTTCCGACCTCATTAAAGCTATTTGTGACTGTGCAGAAAATATCCTCTCTGGCAACGTAAAGATATCCCAGAAAGACAAGAAGAGATTAGCAAGATATAAACACGCCCTAAGAGCCCTACGAAAGAAACGAGTCAGTCTTAAGAAGAAGAAGAAACTAATCATTCAGCACGGAGGATTTTTACCAGCTCTCCTGGGACCTATTGTAGGTATTGTCAGTGGACTACTCGGGAATCTCATAAGATAATAAAAACTGACACTGATGAGCAAAGCAACGATGGAATACTCAATACTAGTTAAGCCAGACTACTTTGATGAGCACACAAGGGTGTTGGAGAAGGAAGCTAGCAATGTTCTCAAGTCTAAACTACCAGCAGATATCAAGAGTAAATTGTTTAAACAGGCAGACTACAGGCGTCGAATACTACGAGATAGACCAACGGAGATGACCGTGAAGTCCCATGCTATGCCAGACATTGTATCTACCTTACCCCCAACACTACAGCAGAAAGGTAGACATCTGATTGAACATATTATGAGTATACCAGGTCTCAAGGTTAACAGTCGAGGTGAAATAGAGTATCAGGGTCAGCCAGCAGTTGGATCTAGAATATATGATCTGATTCACGACTTCATTCGCAATAGGCCCAGTCAACCACCGGCAACAGGGTGGCAAACATTGGCAAAGGCACTAAGAGACAGCAACGTACCTCGAGAACTTATCGGAAATCCACGGTACATAAATATACAGACAGGTCAAGGAATTAGGTCAGCCCTAAGAAAACTCAAATGGAAGCGGCACTAGAGAATACTGATAATAATACTAACAATAATAATACTGCTAATGGTAATACTAATAGTGGTCATAATTCCACCTTAGAGAAGATTTACTATGATCCGCAAAGTCCTGCAGCATTTGGCGGTATTAATCGGGTGTATCAGGAGGCAAAAAGACATGGAATCTCGAGGTCCAAAGTCACTGATTGGTTGGAGAAACAGTACACTTACAGCATCCATAAACCAGTTAGACACAGATTCCAAACGAGGAGGTATCAGGTGGCCGGTATCGACGACCTATGGCAAATAGACCTGGCAGATATGGTATCTATAGCAGACAAGAATGATGGCTACAAGTACCTATTCAACTGTATTGACGTCTTCTCCAAGTACGCATGGGTGATCCCAGTTAAAAGCAAGGGTGGTCAAGAGATGACTAGAGCTTTTCGTAAAATACTGGCAGATGGCAGACGACCACAACACCTACAGTCAGACAGAGGCAAAGAATTTTTGAACAAAGATTTCCAGTCACTCCTCAAGGCGAACCACATCAACTTTTATACATGCAATAATCCAGTGATCAAGTGTAGCCTCGTTGAGCGTTTCAATCGAACCATCAAGACAAAGATATGGAAATACTTTACAAAGACCAGATCGTATAGGTACATTGACGACCTTCCTCAACTCGTGGAAGGCTACAACAATGCTCGCCACAGGAGTATTCGTATGACGCCAGTGGAGGCATCGAAACCTGAAAATATGGAAGAGGTTAACAGGGCGCTCAGACGTGGAGAAAAAACAACCCAGCCAAGTGAAAATAAATTAAAGAAGGGAGATATGGTCCGTATTAGCAAAACAAAGGGTCTCTTTGACAAAGGATACCTCCCTAATTGGTCAGAAGAGTTGTTCCGTATCAGAAGTGTCAGGACAGGTGACCCACCCATGTACCTCCTAGAAGACTATGGTGGCGAAGAGGTGGTCGGTGGATTCTACCAGCCTGAGGTACAAAAGGTTGACGAACCAGACACCTATTGGGTAGAAAAGGTTATAAAAACCAGGCGTCGAAAGGGTCGAAAGGAGTATTTTGTCAAGTGGCTTGGATACCCTGACAAGTTCAACAGTTGGATAACTGAAGACAATGGATTTTTACCTATACCTACCCAGTAATACAGCAGACTATCCAACAAACAAACTGCACAATTTCCGAGTCAAACTTCCTCATCGTGTTGACCTCGAAGGCGAATGGGAGGTGGCACTTGTAGAGCTCGGATATCCTGTCACCTGGTTCAATGTAGGAAACAAGGATGATGCAAAGCTTGGAGTGACAGTTGGTAAGAAGACCTTCCACGGGCATATCCCACTAAACAACTATGAGTCAATATTTCAACTCTGTGATGCCATCAATTATACCCTTGAGCTAACAAAGAAGATCAATTGTGAATTGGCCTACGATGAACTTCATAGACGTGTCGGACTTAAACCTACTACCCTAGATGAAGAACCAGACTTTAAGGCGTTACACTTTAGTAAACAACTCAAGTATATGCTAGGATACTCTGACACAAAGGTCGTACCAAAGGAAAAGACAGTCTCACCACCTAGATACGCAGTGGCCGCTAATGCACCAGACCTGAGAGGCGGACTATATTCCCTCTTCATATACTGCGACGTGGTGGCACCGCAAATGATAGGAAACACCATTGCTCCCATCATTCGTGTTGTCAGTATCGAGGGTAAGCATAATGATACTGTTGATCGAATATACAATAATCCACACTATATACCAGTGCTAAGAAAGGAGTTTGACAGTATTGAAATACATATAAAGGATGATCACGGTATGGCGGTAGACTTTGAGTACGGAAAGGTCTTTGCTAAGTTACACTTCCGGAAGCGAAGATGAGTTTCTACCTGTATGTGACCGGAAAGGACGGAACCTTTGAGAACCAGCTAGCTCACCCTCTGCATCTACATGGCAGGTGGTCCGTTGCAATGGTTGACTTTATCTATCCTCACACTTGGAAAGCCATTAATTCTAATGCAGACACATTCATCATAGTCCTATTTGAGGCAGACGAGAGAGCAGTTAGTAATATACCCAGGCGGAGATACTATAACCTTCACGATCTGATAAACACCATCAACCTTACCATTCAGTCAATTCTTAATGAACGTCAGGAATCACCTCCTATACGTTTCGTCTATGATCAGGAAAAGGATCGAGTCTACCTAGACTTATACGAAAATCCAGAACACCTTGAAAGACCCAACTTCGGGTTTATTCAATTTGCTCCTACCATTGTACGCATGCTTGGCTTTGACTCTCAGAAATTCACAGTAGAGGATGGCAGAGATGCCCTGAGGACAAAGAAATTCTACGCACAACGTCCACCCAGCCTTAACTTTCATTATCTTCAAGTCCATTGTGATATCGTGAAAGAACAACTGGTGGGCACAACTACCGGCAACCTGCTGGCAGTAGTAAAGGCGGGTGAAGAGTATGGGAATACCATCCAGTACTCTCCAGAACCTCACTACGTCCCTGTGAATAAGCATGTGATCAATAGCATTAAAGTCCATATAAACAATCACATTGGCAGGAGTGTACATTTTGAGTATGGTAGTATAGTTATCAAGTTACACTTCAAGAAAGATGAGGACCAGATATCATCCAGAAACCGTTGAAGACTGGCAACTGCACCTGATACAGAGAGGGTCTGGTTTCTACGCCGGCCAAAGGTATCAGCGAGGAGATGGCCTAGGCAGCCTCTTGAGAGGTATTGGACGCTTTATTTGGCCAGTAGTACGTCGTGTAGGTCTAGAGGCAGGCAGGCAGGCCTTTCAGACAGCCGGAGATGTGGCTCGTGATTACTTGAATAGAGGTGAAGATCCAAAGGAAGCACTCAAACGACATGGGAAGGCAGCCATTGGACGCCTGCTGGAGAACAGTGGAAAGGCAATACAGCAAGGGGAAGGTATTGGAAGCAGACCACATAGACGCAAAGTTAAGAGATTGAAGCGCGATATTTACAGCCCATAAAAACCCGCCCTATGTAATACCAATTATATACTAACAATTATTTCAATGGCTAAGCAAGTAGATGAACGGTCTATGCCGGGCTTCAAGTCCGAAATGGATCTCTTCTCGCTACCTCCAACTCAGGTCAGTGTGGAGAGTGGCTACATGGCAGAAATTTATCCCCTAAATCCTGTAACCAGTAATGGTCCATACCTATTCCTTGTACCTAAGGATTCTTATATGCTTGACCTGAACCGGAACTACCTTTACCTAAAGCTACGGATAACTGATAGTGATGGAAAGGCAGTAGCAAAGGCAGCCGACGGTAGTATCTCAGTAGCACCCATCAATATGCTAGCAAAGTCATTCATTAGACGATTAGTGGTCAAACTATCCGACAAGGAAATTTACAACAGTGGAGACCTTTATCACTATGGAGCGTACCTGGAGACTATCGCCAACTTTGGGAAAGAAGCAAAGACGTCTCACCTACAGAGTAACCTATTTGCAAAGGATAGTGATTTCAACGATATCTCCACTACGGCAGCTAAGCATCGGGGTATACCATTTACAGATGGCCGGTATGTCGTGGTGGCAGGACCCCTTCATTGCGACCTCTTCAAGCAAGACCGATACCTTCTGAGTGAGTGCCAGTTGAGTCTGGAATTACACCGTAACAGTGACGACATCCTCCTCCAGTCAGCAACCAGTGGATACAAACTTTTAGTCGACGATATACGTTGGTATGTGTGGAAAGTCAGACCACAAGACTCTCTCACCATGGCAATTGAGGGTGTACTAAGAGACCATGAGACGGCCAAGTACCCAATCAGGAGGACTAAACTGGTGACAAGGCATATCGCTCCTGGTGTGCAGACTGTTGTTGAGAATTCCATATTCACCGGTCAACTTCCTCGTAGAGTCCTAGTGGCAATGGTCAAGTCAGAGGCATTCAATGGAAGTCAGAAGCATAATCCCCTCGAGTTCCAACACTGTAATGTCAGTGAGATTGCCCTAAAGTATGGTGATGAGTTTGTCCCAAAGCAGCCAATGAAGATGGCATGGGATAAGTTCCAGTATACGATGCCCTTCATATACCTCTACGAAGGCAACGATATGGCCGGATCCACGAAGGGAGCAGACATTTCCTACGAAGACTTTGCCAAGGGATACACTATTTTTGCCTTTGACCTGACACCAGACAATATTGATACAGGGGCAATGCAACTGATCAAGGAAGGTGATGTGTCACTAAGGATGCAACTGGAGAAGGCCCTGCCAGCCGCCACTTATCCCCAGGGTGTAGAAATCATTATATACGGAGAATTTGATAATCTCATATCAATAGACTATAATCGGACACCATTCTTTGACTACGCACTATGAATACCCGTGAGATCCTTGAGACTTTAAGGAAAGATTGCAAAGTTCCTCTCCTAGGAGTATTTCCCAGTGATAAGCTACCACGGTACCGCCCAGGATGTCTTGTTGCTAACACTGAGGCATCCGGTGAGGCTGGAGAACACTGGGTTGCAATGTGGCTAGAGGATAACAGGGTAGAATATTTTGACAGCTACGGACTACCACCTCTCCTCTTCATGTCATACATTGGCAGGAGGGAACTACAGTATAATCGCATTCAGTTGCAAGATTTCACTACTGATGTATGTGGGGAGTACTGCATATACTTCCTTCACCACAGGTCCCGAGGAAGATCAATGGACTCAATTGTCAACTATCTGAGGCGAAGAAGCGACACTAATGATAACATTGTCAAGACCTTTGTTGATCGGGTGACACTAGAACCCACACCTTACTGCCAGAAATCCCATAAAAAGTCAAGGTGAAGTTTTCAAGGGGATATTATATATACATAGAGAACTATGTTACTACTACTGAGCCTAATCGCTATAGTGTCTTCTGTAGACATTACAGAGACCGACAATGGTATTCAACTATCTCATGGCAATGTTACCACCGTAGTAGAAGGTGATCACCTGTACCGCCGACTAGAGGACTGCAGTTTACACCTGTGTCGCGAGGGTGATCTAAGTCATCGATCCAATGCCTGTCACTACATTGAATGGGATCAATGTTGGGAGTACTGTTATGACACTGACAGACGCCTTCAGTCTATCCACGATAAGATGACTGGCTTTAAGATTGCCAACACCTCAGAACTTGAATACCTACGTGGTGCCCTAAGTGAATACTACTACTAAGTATTTTGTCTAATGTAATGTCTTGTACATTTCGTGTAACCTTATGCAAAATCTAAATTTATAAAAGCAGCCTTTTGTAATATCACAATTTTTTAAATGTCAGCTTTTTTAAATGTACTGCTAACTTCATGATTACCGGTAAATGTTGTTTGTTGTTTGTTGCTTCATGGTTTGTTGCTTCATGAAATTCAAATTTTCGTGGTAATAAGAAGGGTATCACATATGTTATTCAGTTCCGTTATTCAGTATTGATAATGACTTTGCAGCGTCAAGCGGCGTCTTTACGTGGGTACTATCGGTGGTACCGCATAACACCTGATGAGTCAACCAATGATCCGAAAGAATTCCTATTGGACTGCACCGAAGCTATTCAGAGCCTTATTGGTGACCGAGCCTTGAAGATGCAATTGAGACTGCACATTTTATTCATCAACGAGATTACAAATGAAACGATGAGCAGCTATTTTGCCAGCAAACAGACTATCATTATTCCTGGTGAAGATGTGCCTATGAACTCTATGATTAACCGCATCCTCACAAATATCGAAGAATTTCAACGCAATGGATCAGGATGGGTGATCGATCATGTGCGATACCTGGATATTCACCTGGCTAAATATCGCCCACTATATGGATCAACATACGTACCTCTGCCGAAGAAACTCCTGGACAAAACAGCAATCATCAATCCCAAGAATACTGACAATAAATGTTTCATGTGGAGTATATTGGCAGGCCTCCATCCGATGAAGAAAAATGCCGAACGAGTGGCCAAGTATCAACAATTTGTGGATGAACTGAACTTTGAAGGATTGGAGTTCCCTATGAAACTGACTGATATCCCGAAGTTTGAACGCCAGAATGATGTCTCCGTCAATGTCTATGGATACGACAGATCAGTCCATATCCTGTACCTATCCAGGACCAAACGAGAGAAGCATCTTCATCTCCTCCTTCTGGATAATCAGCACTATTGCCTAATCAAGAACCTTGGAAGACTCCTGCATGATCAACGGAAGGACAGACACAGAAAATACTTTTGTAATCATTGCCTGTTTCCATTCCCAACAGAAGAAAAATGTAACAATCACCAGAAACTTTGTAGTACTGATAATTTACAGATAACAGTAATGCCGTCGTCAACTAAACTAAAATTTCAGAATGATCATAGACGTTTAATGCGACCTTATGTGATTTATGCAGATTTTGAGTGTTTACTGGAGAAGATAGATACTTGTCAACCCAACCCATACTCCTCTTACACGAATAGGTATGAGAGTCATAGGCCATGTGCATTTGGGTTAGTAGATGTGCTCCAGTGTTGTGAGGGGATGCCTGTTGTCCGAGGTGAACCATTGATTTACCGTGGGGAGGACGCAGTGCAACAATTCCTTAGAGCCATCCTACTGAAAGGTCAACAGTATCAGGAACGATTGAATAAATACCCACGTTTACCCAAGCGACTCCTTCAGCATGGTAGTGAATGTCACCTATGTCATGGCACGATTGCAGATGGGGAATCAACCCGAGACCACTGTCACATTTGTGGCACCTTCAGGGGGTATGCCCATAGGCGGTGTAACCTGAAGTATAAACTGGGTCGGACGGTGACTGTAATGTTCCATAACCTGAGACGATACGACGGGCACCTGATTATGCAAGAGGTAGGGAAGATTAGCAAAGAGTTTAAGTTAGACATCACCTGTGTACCGAAGGGATTAGAAGACTACCTTTGCTTTGAACTGAATGTCGAACAGGAGTGGCGTATTAGATTCATCGATAGTTACCAGTTCCTGAATAGATCGTTGGATACACTGGCAGACGGACTGACTGATGAAGACTTTACATTTACATCTAGTGTCTACGGAGATAAGCTTTCACTGATGAGAAGAAAGGGAGTTTACCCATATGAGTACATGGACTCGTGGGATAGATTTAGTGAGACTCAGTTACCACCCATTGAAGCCTTCCACAGCACACTAACTGATAGCAATATTGACATCCGAGACTACGAGCATGCAAAGACTGTGTGGAATGAGCTAGGTATAGAGAATATGGGACAGTATCATGATGAATACTTGAGAACAGATGTCCTATTATTGGCAGATGTGGTAGAGAACTTTCGCAAGACTAGTCTGAAAACGTATGGCTTAGATCCTTGCCACTACTGTACTCTACCTTCATTTGCCTGGGACGCCTGCCTCAAGTATACTGGACAGGAGTTAGATCTTTTGACTGATCCAGATATGTACAAGTTTTTTGAAGATGGTATAAGAGGTGGGGTGGCAATGGTTGCACAACGGTACGCAAAGGCCAATAACCCACTGCTCGATGGGTATGACCCTAAGCAGCCAACCTCTTACATCACCTACGTGGACATGAACAATCTATATGGGTGGTCAATGGTCCAGAAACTCCCAGTGCGCAACTTTAGGTGGATGGTCAACTTGGAGCAATGGAGAGAAGTTCCATGTATCCTTGAGGTTGACCTTGACTACCCACAGCATCTACACAACGCTCATAATGACTACCCACTTGCACCTGAGAGAATTACCATTACTGAGCAGATGATATCGCCATACAGTAACGAGCAAGGAGGGTACATGCGATGTGAGAAGTTAGTACCTAATTTACGCAATAAGACTCGTTACATCGTGCACAAGCATACCCTGCAGCATTACATAGATCAAGGGTTAGTGATTAGGAAGATACATAGAGGGGTGACCTTTGAGGAGGATGCCTGGATGAAGCCTTACATTGAGTTGAATATGGTTAAGAGGGCAGCGGCGAAAAGTAAGTTTGAAGAAGATCTTTACAAACTGATGAATAATGCGGTATTCGGGAAAACGATGGAGAACGTCCGCAACCATGTAGATGTTAGACTAGTCACCTGCCCAGAGAAGTTTGAGAAGTTAGTTGCAAACCCTAGGTACAAGGCATGTGAGGCATTTTCAGAAGACCTGGTAGCAGTGCAGATGCAGAAACGTACAGTCAAGCTATGCAAACCCGTGTATGTAGGATTCACTGTACTTGAACTGTCAAAATACCTCATGTACAACTTTCACTATAACTACATGAGGCAGAAGTACGGTGACAGGGTTAGCTTACTGTACACAGACACGGACAGCTTTTGCTACCACGTGACAACCCCTGATATTTACCAGGATATGAGAGAGGACATTAACCTATTTGACACCAGTAACTACCCTAAGGACCACCCACTTTATAGCAGTGCTAACAAGAAGGTGATAGGTAAGATGAAGGATGAAGTTAAGGGTAAGCCAATAAGCGAGTTTGTCGGATTAAGGGCAAAGATGTATAGCATCAAGTGCGAAGGTGATGATAAGACAGCAGCAAAGGGACTTAATAGGTCAGTTAGACTAAGGCACGAAGATTATAAGCGAATATTAATGCAGGGAGGTAGAACCCGACATATCATGAGCAGTATAGATAGAAGAGGTCATCAACTGACTACAGTGCAGCGGTGTAAGGTAGGATTAAGCGCCTATGATGACAAACGTTATATACTTGACGATGGTATCCATTCATTTGCATATGGTCATGTATTGATTGAATAACTAATTGAATTAAATTACACTTGTATTGATGAAGTATTGTATGCATATGCTTGTTAAATAAATAAAGTTATGTTGTGTTACTGAGCGGTCATTTGTCCTCTCCTATACTACTACGGATTTTAAGGCTAGTTAGAATTTCAAGGTCATAGTTGTTACAATCCTTAGGCAGTAAACCACTTCAAAGCTATTTCAATTTAAGGCTAAGGGTATAGAATTCATTATAGCTACTAGTGTGTAAAAGCGCATAGCCAGTAGAAGCCAGAACTATTAGCTAAGTGAGCTGGAACCTGGGTTTTTATACTACTGACGATTCTGAAAATGGAGAGAGGTGATTTTCAATGATCCCGCAAACATGGGAAACATTGACTTTCACATTCATAATATGCGATGACAAGAAGTAGGAAGCAGAAAAAGCAAAATCTCAGCTGTAGAAAATATATATAGAATATATATAGAAAAAATATATAGAAAATAAGCCGATTTTAAAATTTCGGTAATGTTTTTGAAAAATCAATTATTTTTAGGGTTTCATGTTCGATATTGCCCCTGAATTTAATGCCATGATCGTTTTCGCTGAACACAGATTCTATGGACAGACTTTGCCCTTTGGGAAAGAAGAATTTGTAATATTTTTGTTTTATTTTATTTACGTTTTTGAAAATCATGGGTTTTATAGATTTTAAGACTTCTTTTTGTCGAGGTATGTAGTATGTAGTAATTTCGGGCATTGTCGCGATTACTCGCAATCCCTTAAATTCTTAGAACTTGGCCAATTGAGCTAAAATTTGGTATGGGTAGAGGCATGCTACATTTGTGTTAGCCTAAGATGTAAGCTTGTGCTGAGCAAACTCAAACAACAAGCAGAATTTAAAATGGACTGCAGATTCGTGTTCTGTAGCTCAGAAACCTGTGTATATATATGTCGCAGTCTAAAAGCATTTTCCGTCTAATTGCAATTAGACTGAAACTTTTCAGTCTGACAGCATTTCGCTCAGTCTCATGCTATTAGACTAGCCCAATTGCAGTTAGACTGAAATTCTCCGTCTAATTGCAATTAGACGGAAATGCTTTTAGACTGCGACATATACAAATTTTCAGCAAAATCGAAGACATAAAGTTTGAATTTGCTTTCCCTTGGTATCCTGCGAATCGAAAAATGTTGAGATATTTGAACTCATGGTCGAAAGCATACCCTTGCCAAATTGGTCAATCGGTCAAGTTTTGAGAATTTGAGGGGGTGGGGTTAGTAATCGAGACAATCATTAAATTTCTCAGTCATTGCTTCTAAATTAAAAAGGTACATAGAATGCAATGGCAAATGTTCAAGCCTTTAAATTTAAAGCTTGAATACATATGCTTCGTCCAAATTTTCAGAATGTAAAGCATTTTGGCTATTTGTCCTCGGAGCAAGCCCTTGCTGACTATGCGGTGTTCCTGACCTGGCTGAAAGAAACAACCGCGGGCGCTGAGGACAGTCCAGTGGTCACTTTCGGCGGCTCCTATGGAGGAATGCTCGCTGCCTGGTTCAGAATTAAATATCCAGATATCACTGTAGGGTAAATTAAATATATAATTTATAAATAAATAAATAAATAAATAAATAAATAAATAAATATATATATATATATATATATATATATATATATATATATATCAGTGATGGAACCGGGTCACTTAGGCTTGACCCGGTGCCCCGGTGACACGGTTTTCCTGAAAATTGCAAAAGTTGCAAAAAATTTTCGATTTTGCCTAAGAACGCTAAATTTTTGGCGTCCCTGTTCCATAACCACTTTGAAAAGAATAATACTAACCTGTGTCATACATATGTTTGCTCTAGGTTTTCTGGAAATGCTTTTAATAGTATAGCTGTAGCATTTTGTAAATTTATGCAGAAATTAGTTGCAAAACCAATAATTTATCCATCTGCGAAATTTTGCAGGGTCTAATATGTGTACTTGTCTAAAAACACGGAGTACGTACTTTAAGAATTTGGTTTTCATTACGTAGTGAGTTAAATTAAATTAAATTGTTCATTTACCTTCAACGTTTACCTTGGTTACGAAAATAAAGTGCAAACAATATTGTACTAAATAGAGGTATGCAATAATCATGGAACTTGTAAAGCTAAAACTAAAAAGCTAAACAATAATTTGCCAGAGACTGACAGATTCAAATAACCTCATACTGCGAAAGTGCTGAAGACTAAAATGTAGAAAAAAAGCAAATTAATATTGTACATCGAACAAAGTTTAACCTAAAATTTTAGTTTGGTAAGCCAAAAATTTCTATGATTTAAGGTAGGTAAATTCAGAAAACCGGGTCAAGACCGGGTCGAAGCCCTTGACCCGGTGACCCGGTCCAAAAAGTGACCCGAACTGACCCGGTGACTCGTGACCCGGTTCCATCGCTGATATATATATATATACCTTTCCAACTTTCCGCCTTCTTCCTGAAGAGAATTCTTCGCATTTGAGCTGACTGCTAGAGCCTCTCGAATCGGCACCTACCTTTTTTAAACTAAACCCCATACTTAAACTGGGCCTCTTCGCTTCGATTAGCTGTTTCTGGGCTTGTGGGTTTATGTTTACCCAGGAAGAATAAGACAACACTACTGCCAAGCGGCTTACTATTATTATTTTCGTGCAGTGCTCTATACTGTTCTGCTCTGTTCATTTAGTGCTTTGGCAGCTTCAGCTCCAATTTGGCAATTTCATGGAATGACTCCATGCTGGGCATTTTCGGAAGTGGCTACCAGAACGTTTGCCAATTCTGGGGCTCAATGTGATCAAGTGATCAAAAAGTCGTGGGATGCTTTAACGAGTTTGGCCGCTGATGGTACGCCAAATTTTGAAAATGATGTATGAATTACGTGCGAACCAGCTAAATGACCTTTCTGTGGATAATAATATAGAATATATTTTTGTAGCACTAATGCCTGACACGTCCACACAGCAATTCCACACGTAGAATAAGTCATTCTACGTAACTTTGTTTCAGCTGAAGGACGAACTTTTCTGAATGAAAAGTTTCTGCTTTGCCAGAACAGTTCGATCCAGAAGCCTGAAGATGCTCAGAGTTTGATCAGCTGGCTTTCTGGATCCTGGACCTACATGGCCATGGCGGATTATCCATATCCTAACAGTTTTCTTAGGCCCATTCCTGGCTGGCCTGTCAAAGTTAGAATTTGATTGCAACTTAAATTTGTGCAAAACAAAGTACGTTCTACATATAGAAATAATGAAGAACGCCTGGCCTAATCCTGTCCTAGGCAAAGCTTTTTTCTAAATTAAGGGTCCATCGGCCTTTTTGCATACAAAGTAAAGCTCTGCACAACAAGCATTTTTTGATTTTTTTGTGATTAAACTTACCTATCCACATAACGTCAGCGTTTGCTTTTGTCTTGTAAGGATTTTTGCGCATATATTTATTATTCTAGATTTCTAGATATATATATATATATATATATATATATATATATATATATATATATATATATATATATATATATATTATATATATATATATATATATATATATACTAGTATTTGTTTGATCTTTGATTACTCGTATTTGATATGCACGTACTTCTTAAATAAGCCTGTATTTCCGTAGGTGGCATGCCAGCAGATGACGTCACCAGAAACAGACAACAAACACATCGTGGAACAAATCTTCGGTGGGGTTTCTGTGTTCCAAAATTGGACGAAAGACGTCTCTTGTTTTGATACTCAGCAAGTAACAACTGGGGCTCTCTCAGATGACCTATGGAACATCCAAGTAATATTTTCAGTGGTTTTGTTTCATAAATTAATTTACTGTGACATAGTTACCTGTAACAAATCGTATTTCTTCGTTTCAGTAGCGTAGTAAACACTAAATTTTACATTTACATGTATATTCTACATCTACATCTATGTTTCCTCGTTGTACATTTTTCAAGCTAAATCTTTAAAACTGTGTTTTCTAAATTTAGGCTTAACTGTTAATCAATAAATTCAAATTTGTTGTGCAGTATTCATTTGTAGGTGTGTACTGAAATGGCAATGCCCATGTGCAACAACGGCACCGATATGTTTCCCTTACAGCCGTGGAATTTCACAGCATTTTCGGACCAATGTAACAGAGAGTTTGGACTTCGGCCTAGGCGAGATTGGATTAAAGTTAACTATTGGGGCAAAGACCTCAGAGCTGCCAGCAATATTATTTTCAGGTTTGTTTGCACATTTGAATTGCATTATGGTTACGGTGATCTGGTATTGCATGCTCTGGGGTACGTAGAATCACACATAACGTAATAAACATCACGAAAATGAGGGATCCGCGAAGGGTACAAGCTAGAGATGAGCACGGGCCGGATTTTTTCGGCCCGGCCCGGCCCGACCCGCTCCAAAATCTTGCTCGGCCCGGCCCGCTGGCAAAATTTTTCGGCCCGGCACGGCCCGGCCCGCTCCAAGATTCGGCCCGGCCCGGCCCGCCAAAAGAAAATTTCCAAAATTTTACTAACAATATTATTTCAAAGGTTCCAATGTAATATGGAAACGCTAAATTATGCTACAAGATGTTAAATTTTGCTGTAAAATAGCCAGAATGAGTAGATATTTAGCTAATTCTAGCGATTTTAGAACATTTTCTATGGTCGATCCGGCCCGTTTCGGCCCGCGCCGGCCCGCAGTTATAAAATTTTGTCGGCCCGGCCCGGCCCGGCCTGCTAACAAATGGATGTCGGCCCGGCCCGGGCCGGGCCGACGGGCCGAAATGCTCATCTCTAGTGCAAGCATTAATCATAGAGAAATAATGAAAAACACTGCCAGCAGTGACTGTGACAGTGACAGTGACCGAAACCATTGGCTCTCGACTGGCTTTGCCTTAGTGACTGCAGGCAGGCGTTTTTCATCATTTCTCTATGATAACGTAATAAACAGTTATACAACGGTAGTTCAACACGAGCAGGTATGTAGTTTGGCTTTGGCTTGGTGTGATTAATTGTAATGTAGTTTTTAGTTTATACATAATATTGTTGTATATGTAGTCTACTATGACGTTGTAGTTATGTACATGACTTATATACTTGCTGCTTTAGCAATGGCTTGCTGGATCCATGGTCTAGTGGAGGAGTTTTGGAACAAAGTGAAGTGATCTCCACAGCGCGTGGTCTTTACGTTATCGTAATCAAAGACGGCGCTCATCACTACGATTTACGCGGCGCGGATCCTGGCGATACCGATGCCGTGTTGAAGGCGAGAAAAACGGAGAAAAAGATCATTAGAAAATGGATTAATCAACATTATCGATCTCTTTAGACATACTCTATATATTGATTTAGCATTTGCGCTTCGGCTGTTGTACATTTTACGGGGACAGAAACCCCTGCAGTGCGTTAATTGCCTTTCCTCCACTTAAGGTGGTGATTCCTTTTGGGCACATATTGTTATTTGGTGGCGTAAATCAAGATGAAATTTGATGAAACTTTCCGAAATACGTTCTTTCAGCGTTCTAACATCCTCCGCGCAATCCCGATTGAAAAATTCGAGATTTCCGGTCAGAGTGGTTTTTCCCAATTTCTGAACGTTTGGCAGCTGCTATACAGTTACGACTATATTCATTCGAAAGATCCCATTGTGCTTCACATTTTTGCTTTTTAAAGCAAGTTTCTAGCTTTTCTCTACCGTGAGATATAGCCGATTTTCTTGTTTTGGCGTCGAAAACTTGTCATTTTTGCAGAAATCAGTTAATCCATCATTTCTCGAACTATGCAAGCCGTAAAATCAAACTAAGGGCGTCGATATGAAGGACGCCTAGGGGCAAATTATCCGATGCATGATCGTTTTCCAACAGCTATCTCGTAAGCTGTTATCATAAAAAATGTAGTTTTTGCAAAAACACGACCATTTTTTCCAAAGTGTCAGTGTCAGCAACCCCACCACCCAGACAAAGTTCTAAAATCGCTGACACTACCCCTAACCGGCGTACCGACTGGGGTGAGGTGGCTGTAAAAAAATACTTAAACTTCAATTTATTGCCAAATTTGTACATTTAAAATTATTTTTACCTAGAGTTTTATATTTTAATTAACTTTTAATTTGATGTAATAGAGAAAAATAAGTTAAAATGGCATTACTACTTTATAATTATTTAATCTTTAAACTAAAGTCTGACACAAAAATGTGTGTACAAAATCTGTAAGGCCTCCAGTGAACTAAATATACCTCGTAACCCCATAAAACCATATATTTTCAGAATCCTTGCAGCGAGACGAACATTTTTATAAAATTTACAATTTTTTAAAATTTCAAAAATTTTAAAATATCGGTTTTTTGGGGAATTTTTTCTGACCGTTCAAGCTATTAAGCTCATTCTTTCAGAAAACTTTTCCCGTCCGAAGACGCATTGATTGACGCACGAACGAAAAAAATCGGTTGAAAAATAAGCATTTTATTCCACAAATTCGTTTTTCCATTTTCTTTGATATTTGCCGCTTTTTGCAGCTTTGATTGGTTATTACTCGCGACTCGCTCATCGGAAAAACTTTTCGATTAGATTTCAGGACCGCCTGGGCGGCCGCTTTCACGTGGCATATGTGGTATTTCAAATTTTGAAAGTAGATTTTTTTGAAGCACGACTCTGACCAAATATTTCGCCAAATCAAATTTAGCAAAAGTGAGTAAAAATAACATAATCATAAAGTTCAAGCTGAGCTGAATCCAACGATATAAAGGTTTTCTTGCTTCGACTCACACTGCGCATCAATGAATTTTTAAACAATATCCCTCATTTCAGCTGGTTTTGCTAGTTTACTAGCTACTGCTTCAGTCAAATCACGGCGGCAATATCAAAGAGAACCAAAAACCAGCTGAAATAAGGGATATTGTTTAAAAATTCATTCCTGGCGCAATATAAGTCGCAGCAAGAAAACCTTTATATCGTTGGATTCAGCTCAACTTGAACTTTATGATTATGTTATTTTTGCTCACTTTTGCTAAATTTGCTTTAGCGAAATATTTGATCAAAATGTGATATTTTTCAAAAAAATCTACTTTCAAAATTTGAAATACCTACCACATATATCAGATGAAAGCGGACGCCTAGGCGGTCCTGAAAATATAGTCAAGAAAATTCTCCGTTGAGCGAGTCGCGAGTAATAACCAGTCAAAGCTGCAAAAGCGGCAAACATCAAAGAAAATGGAAAAACGAATTTGTGGAATAAAATGTTTATTTTTCAACCGATTTATTCGTTATTGTGTCAATCGATGCGTCTTCGGACGGGAAAATTTTCTGAAAGAATGAGCCGAAAGAACGGTCCAAAAAAAGTTCCCGAAAAACCGATATTTTAAAATTTTTGAAATTTTAAAGAAGTTTAGATTTTATAAAAATGTTCGTCTCGCTGCAAGGATTCCGAAAATATATGGTTTTATGGGGCTACGACGTATATTTAGTTCACTGGAGGCCTTACAGATTTTGTACACACATTTTTGTGTCAGACTTTAGTATATAAGGTTTATAATGCAGAATGTAGAGAAATAGTCACCTTTTCAGTTGTATGGAAATTTTATGATGTAAAATTTTGATTTTACTTATATATACAGTTTTAGTGCATGTTCCTTGAAAAACAGGAATTTTGTAAGTTATACATTTCGTTCGTTTCTCAGTGTAATTATTAAAATGTCATTTTCACGATTTCTAGTTAGTTTGCGGGGACAGTTGTTGAGGTCATTGCCTTTGACTTACCCTTCTCAGTTCTCTATTGTCTCTGAGTTTTGACTTAAGTGGAAGAAAGGCAATGAATGCACTGTAGGGGTTTCTGTCCCCGTAAAATGTACAACAACAAACGATGTTTCCTTTTCCAGTTATGAAATGGGGGAGTCCACCCTTAACAATTTTGAACTGAACAATTTAGCTTCTTTTCACATATTAGCTCCACATAGAAAGTTGTGAGTTCGTTTGGAAGTTAGTTTTGTTCGAAAATTTGAAAAGCAGAATAAGCTTATTCTAAATCCGGCGTTTTTCAGCACTTTTTCTTAGGTTAAGCCATTGCAAAATTTGGATTGAGGTGAATTACTCAGCATCTACGACAAATGCGACAAATGGGGTAGACAGCCATTTTTGCGATCGTCACTGATTTGTGTCATATTCACAAATGTTCAAGGCCTCATTAGTGCGCATAACAACACAAATGCGTTTGATGCATAGCCACGGACGTTCACAGCTACCTCAAAATATTGCCCTACGCGTGTTAGACATAAGAAATAGAAATTTAAGAAAACACAAACGAAAATTTTCGCCGTGACCATAAGTTAGATGGTGGCAAAAATTTCGCCCTCCCTTAAATTTATTCAACAACTATCGCCATGGCTACAAAACGAAGCTAAATTGGAGATTGCCAAAAGTTGAGAGTGGACCCTTATGTGTACATAATGATACATTGTTATGATTGCTCAAAATTATTAACCTTTTGCTGTTGTTAAAATGAAATCCAATTATGCTTACATGTGTAAGATTTATTACCTCAAGCTGTGTATAAGATCAATTGTCTATAAACCAAAGTTCCAGCTAAGATCTGATCAGCAACGTGATGAAGAACAGCTGCAAAGATAAGTTTTGAAGAGGTTTGATTTTGAAGTAGAGTTTAAAAAGTATGATACCAACATCCAGATAGTAGCGACTTAAAGTAGACGACTAAACTAAGTGAAACCAAAAAACTGTCCAGAATATAAGGCAGGATATATGAGACTAAATAGGTGACAGCCATAGTGCGCCTAGTTTAATCAATGTAATGATTGTGCAAGTGATATTGAAAAGGCATCAAACAGTCGTTGTTGCTTTATCTTTTTCATCTCATTAAGTATATAATAGCATGGCTTCGCCAAAAAGTTGAAATGGTGAGAAGACTTGATCAAGCATCATTTCAAATGGCAGAACGACAGTTCATTTTGATGAAAGCTTAAAAATCAACAATCCCTACGTAATTTTGCAACTTACAAGACTTTGAAGCAGACAAGACAATTATATATTATACAAAATTAGACGGTCTCAACAGGGATCGTTACATTTACATAAAAGTGATTATTTGATTTGATTAGTAATTTGTGATTAGTTGATTAGTGTAGTTTTTGAGGATAATTAAAGCTGGGCTACGACAATAATATAATGCTAGTTTGAAACGATTTGAGCTTTCTAATGAAATCAAAAATTTAATTACAAGTTATAACTTTAATTGGAGTGATGCCAGCGTAAAAAGTAAACAAATTATGATTGAGATAAAAATTTTCCTTAGGCTGAATGAGTCAATGAACAAATTATGATTTTTAAATGAACCACTTCAACAGCTACGACATGGTATACAATATACCGTAAACTCCAAAGTCGGTAGACTGCAGCAAAAGTTTTCCTCGAAAAACTGCTACACTAATCACCTGATCGTTTTATGCAACCAGCGCCAGTCTGTGCATCACAAGCTCTGTGGTAGACTTTGATGTCTCTTCAATATTTAGAAATACGTTGTTTGTATCAGTATTGTCCGTGGCACTTACAGCCAACGCCTATGAGTTCGAGGAAAGATGGTACACGGGTATGCTGGTAAGCCAGTTACGGTTACAAAAATACTACATTCATTTCAAGCGGATCATTTCTCTCCATTATACTTCTATTGTATAATTTAAGGGCTTCTCTTACTGGCATTGCGTAACGGTGCTCCGCCCAAAATACGCGAATGTTCCCCCGTTTGGGGCGGGGTCAACCAAATCGACAGCGCATACCCCCCTCTGTTTGGTGGGGGGGTAGCCAAAAAGAGGTCCCCGTTTGGTGGGGGGGGGGTAGCCAACAGCCAATCAGGTTGCAGAAACTCCCCCTCCGTTTGTTGGGGGGGGGTGCGTACAGCAGAGGATTACGGTAGTTTTTGTTCTACTCGAAAATGGGTCACCGTTTGGGGGGGGGGAGTCGCGAAAAGAGGTCACCGTTTGGGGGGGGTCACAAAAGGGGTTCCCGTTTGGGGGGGGGGGGTCGCCAGCAGCCAATCAGAATGAGCCAAACTTAGCCTGCTTGAGCGACCCCCCCCAAACGGGAACCACTTTTGGCTACCCCCCACCAACCGGGGACCACTTTCGGCTACCCCCCCCCCCACCAAACGGAGGGGGGTTATGCTTGTCGACCCCCCCCAAACGGGGGAACATTCGCGTATTGTGGTCGGAGCACCGTTACGCAATGCCAAGAAGAGGAGCCCTCTAGTGGCTTACTCTTCTTCTATAATATAAGGGAAATTATTATGGACTCTTGGTCACACGCTATGCATTGGAAGCTCGCTACACCCTCTGCACGCTATTGGTTGACATAAATCAGACCCACCCTTATCAAAGAAATTAGCCCGCTATTCTTGCCTGCCTACAACAGATGTACTTTGGGCCAACTATCTCGTTGTGTTTTGTTTTCCAGCTTCAGCGAGGTAAGCATAGCGCTTTGATAAGGGGGATTCATTTATGGGGGGATCAGCCGATAGCGCGCATCGGATGTAGCAAGCTTTAATGCATAGCGTATGACACTTGTCATACTCTCACATATGGCCTCTGCGCATCGGCTAGCTTTCATTCCTCGCTAGGATACCAACGTGCAGGGATCGAATTTTGTTACGAACTGTTCACACCGTCTTGTTCTTGCTTTTTCCTGGTGACTAGGATTCCGACTTTTTATATGTATATATAAGTGTAAGAATTGCACATGTGTGGTTACACTTGTTTTTATTTCGAATTTTGCCTTCTTATTGGATGATTTTCAGATCAGCCACTTCAGCTTTGAAACTAATCACACGTTTTCCATGCGATATCTTATCAATGACAAATCATGGAAGCAACGCGGGCCTATATTCTTCTATGCTGGCAATGAAAGGGACATTGAGCAAATCGCCAATAATACAGTAAACACATTCTGATTTTAATATTTAAAAAATTATGGTGTTTTATTGGTGATTCTTTAGTATACGCACACCAGTGTCTAAAATTCGCAACTTAACTGATTTAGCTCAGTTTTGTATGGATGCATTTGAATACATTTCTAATTAATCTGCGTCAAAAATTTAAAATTATACGGAAGAATTACAGTTTTATTAACCCTGATGTTAGCATTTATTGTTCCTATGAGTTATGACGTATATAAGCATAC
This sequence comes from Trissonchulus latispiculum, assembly GCA_030248195.1. Taxonomy (NCBI): domain Eukaryota; kingdom Metazoa; phylum Nematoda; class Enoplea; order Enoplida; family Ironidae; genus Trissonchulus; species Trissonchulus latispiculum. The sequence continues at coordinate 67,461 of JASAND010028873.1, forward strand.
AATGCGAAAAGGTTTCTGTCAGGAGAAGCTATAAAGCTAATGTAACAATAAAAAGAAAAGAGCGGTCAGGACAATAATTTTCTACCTGCTTGAGAAACTACCGTAATACCACTGCTTTGATTGGAAGGCAACAGACTGATTAGGTGCTACCAAGAGTCCATCATTTATTCCTTTATATTATAGAAGAAGAGTAAGCCACTAGAGGGCTTCTCTTCTTGGCATTGCGTAACGGTGTTCCTACCACAATACGCGAATGTTCCCCTGTTTGGTGCGGTGGGGTAGGCAAAAAGAGTCCCCGTTTGGTGGGGGGTATGCAAAACGGGCCCCCGTTTGGTGGGAGGGGGGGGGTAGGGAGTATGGGGTCCGCGTTTGGGGGGGGGGTCGCCAAGTCAGGCTAAGATTGAATGAATCTGATTGGCTGTTGCCTACCCCCGTCCCAAACGGGGACCTCTTTTGCCTACCCCCACCAAACGGGGACCTCTCATTGCTACCCTCCACCAAATGTGGACCTCTGTTTGCTACCCACCCCCCCAAACGGGGACCCATTTCCGAATAGAACAAAAACTACCGTAATTCTCTGCTCTACCCCCCCCCCCACCAAACGGGGACCTCTCTTCTGCTACCCCCACACCGTACGGAGGGGGGCTACCCTCCCCCCTCGAAGAGGATACCCCCCCACCAAACGGGGGAGCATTCGCGTATTGTGGTCGGAGCACCGTTACGCAATGCCAAGAAGAGGAGCCCTCTAGTGGCTTACTCTTCTTCTTACATATAGTGCAATTATGCACTCTTGGTGTTACTAAACTGATGCAAATTTACTGAGGTTTCGACCCACCCACCCTAGTTTTCGACCTTACTGTTCCGAGCATCCTGGAAAGCTAGTCTAAGAAGAGTGCGCTGACGTAATCACTTAAATGGTAAAGCCACCAACGTGGTAGAGATTTCTGTGAAGAAGCTAAAATTGTATCTCTATGATGGATTAATGGTTGTCGAGGTTTGACAAATGCGAATAAATGTTTCATGTGCATTTAGGGATTCATGTTTGATATTGCCCCTGAATTCAATGCAATGGTCGTTTTTGCTGAACATAGATTCTATGGAAAGACTTTGCCATTTGGAAATGAAGAAAACTTCGTACGCAGTTTTAACTGATCTTTATTTTGAACTTTTGAGTAGAGCGAGCCAAAACACGTTTATTGCATCCAAACGTCTGTAGTCGTTCGAAAGTGTAGTGATGTTTACGCTGGACTGTTTAGTTTCAGTTTCAGTTTCAGTTTCAGTTTCAGCTCCACTTTCAGACAGGTTTCAGTTTCAGTTTCAGCTCAAAATCGGTTCTAGTTTCAGTTTCAGTTTCAGTTTCAGTTTCAGCTCTTGGTTTAGCTTAGTTTCAGTTTCAGTTTCAGCTCCAAATCTGTTATAGTTTCAGTTTCAGTTTCAGTTTCAGTTTCAGCTCTGATTAAAATGAGTTTCAGTTTCAGTTTCAGTTTCAGCTCTGACTAAAATGAATTTCAGCTTTTTGTTTTCCTCTATTTTGTTTTTGTGTTATGCTAATAAATTTATTAACTAATAACCCTAATTTAGCTTTCATTCCTAATTCTGAACTTTCACATAATATCATGTTAGTGGCGGCAGATCACTGCGCTATAATTGTCGGTATATAGGCGAATTTAATCCATGGAAAAAATCAACAGCATAAAGCACAAATGATCAATTACAACCATTATATTTCCCAGTGAACACTTATGTAACTGCGACTTTACTAAAAAATTAAGTTGCAGCATTCTAAAATGAAAGAATTCATAGCAATAATATGTATTAACCCTAAATTTGGTTTTATTTTTAGTTGCTGGAGCTGGGGTCCTAGTTATTATGTATTCATTTTACAAAAATGTTGTTATATATAATTACGTCGGGCTAAGCTTAATCTTCTGTTCAATGAAGAATTATTCTGAAAAAGCAAATTAGTTGGAATCCGATCAAATAAGCACTGCCATACAATTGTATTTTGACATTCTAATGCACTAAGTTAAACTTATGCACAAACGTTTTAATGCAGCACTATATTTACTTCAAACCTCTGTTGATAAAACAGTAAAGTAAAGTTCAAACAGTAAAAGCACTAGTCAAAATTTATATTTATTCTAAGGCTGGAATATTACGTGCTGGGAACGTGACCCAGTTTTTGATACACTCGTTTACGCTAAGCATGCGTACGCTGGAACTGAAACCTATTTCAGCTTCAGCGAGAGCTGAAACCTATTTCAGCTTCAGCGAGAGCTGAAACCTATTTCAGCTTCAGCGAGAGCTGAAACCTATTTCAGCTTCAGCGAGAGCTGAAACCAGTTTCAGCTTTAGCGAGAGCTGAAACCAGTTTCAGTCTTAGTGTAGAGCTGAAACTGTTTCAGTTTCAGTTTCAGCTCCAGAATTGTGTAGTTTCAGTTTCGTTTCAGCTCAAAATATTTAGTTCAGTTCAGTCAGTTCAGTTCAGCTCCACTGACTAAGTTACGCACCCAAACCCAAGGACAAGAATGCATGAACAGCAGTTTCAGTTAGCCGGAACACCACTACGAAAACTCCACTTGCTCATCTAAGAGATGAAATTGTCACTTCATTACTTGAGACACTAAAATTTCCACTTGCTATTGCTGGACATCGAATTTAAATTTATGGGTTTTTAGAATAGTTGTTTAACTGCGTATGCTCTGTTTGAATTTTTCAGAATGTAAAGCATTTTGGCTATTTGTCCTCGGAGCAAGCCCTTGCTGACTATGCGGTGTTCCTGACCTGGCTGAAAGAAACAACCGCAGGCGCCGAGGACAGTCCAGTGGTCACTTTCGGCGGCTCCTATGGAGGAATGCTCGCCGCCTGGTTCAGAATTAAATATCCAGATATCACTGTAGGGTAAATGAAAATTAGAAGACCCTTTGCCTCTAATTATTCCAAAGAATTTATTAACTTTAAGAAGCTGGAATCCGCTGGAAGCGCGATTTTCTCAATAGCTAGGGCAAACCTAGTTCTAGCTGAATTAGGGTAAACTGGATTATAGACGCGGATTGTGATCATGCAGTTATTTTGCTTATATTTTGCATTATAACGTCTTATGCACTCTCGCGGTGTTTTTCTGTACTGCTCTGTTCATTTAGTGCTTTGGCATCTTCAGCACCGATTTGGCTATTCCACGGGATTACTCCATGTTGGACATTTGCTGAAGTGACTACCAGAACGTTTGCCAATTCTGGAGCTCAATGTGATCAAGTGATTAAAAAGTCGTGGGATGCTTTAACGACTTTGGCCTCTGATGGTAAATATGTCACATTTTGAACATAAAGTGTAAAAGTTAAGAACTGACGATACATTAGTGTAGTAATTCAAGTGATCATTGCGTATCACTAAATATTTCCAAATGTTACGATTAAATATGCCTAATACTCCAAATTCGTAGTTCCAGTTATTCGAACTGTATCTTAAGTTTAAGCCTTTTAGCCAGGACTATGGCTGGACCAGTTCCTGGGCGAGGCTATTAGGGAGGTGACTAAAACCCGGATCGGGATCAGGATTCATTTCAGTGGATAAGAATCGGGCGACTAAAAACAGGATCCATTTCAGGATCGGCTAGAAACTTCAGGATCGGGTTAGTAGTAGATCCTGATTTCAGGATCGGGTGCCTAAAAACAGGATCAACTTCAGGATCGGTTTGTAACTTCAGGATCGGTTTGCAACTTCAAGATCGGTTTCAGAATCGGCATATAACTTGAGGATCTGACTTAGGGGCAACTTCTGAGTTCATGATTAGGTGTTTAAAATCAGGAACCATCTCAGGATTGGCTCGTAACTTCAGGATCGGCTGTAAAGTCAGCATATAACTTCAGGATCCGACTTAAGAGTGGATCTTAAGTTCAGAATAGGGTATCTAAAAACAGGATCCGCTTCAGAATCACAAGCCGATCCTGAAGCGGATCATGTTTTTAGACACCCGATTCTGAACTCAGAATCCACCACCAAGTCGGATCCCGAAGTTATACACCGATCCTGCAGCCGCTTCTGAAGTTACAAGCTGATCCTGAAGTGGATCCTGTTTTTAGACGTTCCATCCTGAAATCAGGATCCACTACTAACCCGATACTGCCGTTTTCAGCCAATCCTGAAATGGATCCTGTACTTAGTTACACGATCCTGATCCAGATCCTGAAATGGATCGTGATCCTGATCCTGATCCAGGTTTTAGTCACCTCCTGCTATTAGAGTTAGTTCGTGCAGGCTCTCTGTGTAATTTTATTACAGATAAAGGACGAAACTTTCTGAATGAGAGGTTCCAACTTTGCCAGAACAGTTCCATTGAAAAGCCTGAGGATCTTCGAAGTCTGATCAGCTGGCTTTCGAAATCCTGGCAAAACTTGGCAATGGCGAATTATCCCTATCCCAACAATTTTTTTAGGCCCATTCCTGGTTGGCCAGTTAAAGTTAGCACGTACTTAAAGCTTAAACTTATGTGACATCAAGTGAATTTTACATTACTGTGACAGTGACAATTTTACATTACACTAAGATTGTTAAATCCTATTACCTGCTGCAAATTTTGTTTTTCTACTAATAACTTTTAAAACTTTGTTTTGAAGCCCCTTTGTTTTAATAGATTTAGCAGAAATCTTTCATTGGGGTGTTCAGAGGTAACACTAATCTAAAATCAGTTTTTTGATTCAGCATTTCGTTGGCTCGACGAGAGAAAACGTTGTGAGTTTCATATTTTAGCTTATGCTGATGTGATCAAAAGCTGAGCGAAGAATTGATTTCAGAATCCATCTACTGGAAACCCCATATGCAAACTTTCAGCAAAAGCTTTAATCAACTGTTGGTGTTGCTGGTTTTCTCCTACCAAAACCAACTTATCTAAAATTTCAATTTTTTTCGAAACTTTTAATTTACAAATTTTCAAATTTTGATTATGAGCTTCCACTATCCCCTTTTCACATTTCAAAGATATTGGTCAAAAATTTTAAACATTTGGAGCTAGCGATCCCAAATCTCTTTAGGTTGCTTGCCAGCAGATGACGTCACCAGAAACAGACAACAAACACATCTTGGAACAAATCTTCGGTGGGGTGTCTGTGTTCCAAAATTGGACGAAAGACGTTTCTTGTTTCGATACTCAGCCAGTAACAACTGGGGCCCTGTCCGATGACCTGTGGAATGTCCAGGTATATATAATCCTGGCTCAATTTTTCAATAGTCTAGTTCATAATCCTAATTTCTAAATAATTTGATGTTACAATTAATAGCTATCATTGAAAAGACTTTAATTTTGATAAACGCTGATTTTCTGGTCAAAAGTAATTATAAGTTCGGTTTGGTTTGGTTTGACCACTAAAGTTCATTAAAGCATAAACTACCATAGGTGTACCACCTGTTTGGGTGGGAGGGGGGAGTAGAAGGTCCAAATTTGGCTCGGGGGACCCCACCCAAATCCGAAATTTGGGGGGGACCCCCCTAAACTGTACCCAAGTTTTTTTAGCTAAAAATGCTCCTTTTTCGATATACTCCATTAAACGTACTCAAAAGCTTCTGTAAATAGTTTTCGTATGCGAAAATAAGGCTTGCAAATTGACAAATTTTTGCTAAAATATGCCTAAATTAGCCCAGATTGTAGTTTATAATTGCGTATATTACCTTTCAATTGCTATAAATAACCATATTAGCAGTTTATAGCTGATTTATAGCCATTTGTTCCAATTTTTTCAAAAATTTTCAGAAATTGCAGAAACTTTTTTCAAAAATTTTGCATTTTTTACGTGGTTTGGACCCAATTTTAGGGGGGGAGGGGGGTTTGGCCTCTCCGTGGGGGGGGTCTCACAGGGGGTAGACTGTAGCCTGGTACACCACTAACCCCTCATTGGAATCGACTTTAACAAAGTGAAATTGAATTGAATTGAATTAAGTTTCACCGTTAGCGAATATTACAAGTCGTTGTAGAAATGCACTGAAATGGCAATGCCCATTTGCAAGAACGGAACCGATATGTTTCCCGTACAGCCTTGGAATTTTACTGAATTTTCCGACCATTGTTTCGAACACTTTGGACTTCGACCTCGACGGGATTGGGTCAAACTTAACTACTGGGGTACTGATCTCAGAACTGCCAGTAATATTGTATTTAGGTTTGTTGTTATAAAATTTTTACTGTATCTCATTTGTTTGTATGCTGAAATTTGCAAGTTGCAATTGTAATTACAGTGCCAAATTTGCTCAATTTATTAAAGTATTCGTAAGCTGAACAGTTTATTAGAATACAGGCTTGCTAGTTAATTTATGTACTATTTATTTACTGTTTTTTGCTTTTTGGGCCTAATCTTGACTCTGAAGTACAGAATTAATTCAAAATTTTAGCAAGTAAACAGTCAAAAACCTAATAAACATGAAAATAGTTCTTTAGCCGTTGTTTGCCCAATTGAAATTTGGTTGTTGGACATCGGGCATTGGCCAAACATAAGAGTTCTGCCAAACCAATCGGTTGTCCAATAAAAGCATCCTGCATAATTTTTTACGGTTGTTAGAGATTTTACAGGGATAGAAACCCCTGCAGTGCGTAAAATGGATCTTTATCAAATCCCTATTTATCGTCTAATGTTTATAGTTAAATTTTGCTGCTTTAGCAATGGCTTACTGGATCCTTGGTCTAGTGGAGGCGTTTTGGAGCAAAGTGAAGTGATCTCCAAAGCGCGTGGTCTTTACGTTATCGTAATCAAGGACGGCGCTCATCACTACGACTTACGCGGCGCGGATCCTGGCGATACCGATGCCGTGTTGAAGGCGAGGAAAACGGAGAAAAAGATCATTAGAAAATGGATCAGTCAACATTATCGATCTCTATAGATTCTATTTGATTTTGTTGACTAAATTTCAAACAACGTTTTTTTACAGTTGCTAAATGGGATAATCCGTGTTTCTTAACCTTAATGAATCAATTTATTTACGTATTTATTTCATTGTATTCGGCAGGAATAGTCGTGACTAAGCGAGAACTGCAAACTGCAAAAAACAGAGACAGTGAACTGGGTAGGGTACACAGTGGGAATTAGTTGCAAGGCAACAGTGAACCGCACTTGATACTATGTTGTGTTTCTGTGGAATTAGAATTTTACGGTATAGCTCCGTCTTTAAATGTATAATCAGCTAGAATTTACTAGCTGGATTTAAAGTGTTGCTGTTTTACGGATGTTACAAAACATAACACTTGAACAACTTAGCCATTAATTAGTAATTTATTGAAACGATCCCTATTCTGTCGAATAGAGTAATCCACCGGTAAGCCGCCAGATTTTAGCTCAGAGATGAGTTGGTTGGTAGACTTAAATTGGATATTTCTGATAGGAGTACTGTCTCGTAGAGGTCCATAAATTTTCAGCTCAATTGAAGAGTGCCCTGTAAAGACTGCTTATTTCCAAGCTTAAGCAGAGGGAGTATGTTAAGGTAGATGACAAAAACCTCATTCTCTTAAGGTCCAGAATTCCTGAGACCCCAGTTTCGTCTTGGCTTATACGTAAGAGTACCTAGGATGTCTTGTTTACCTGTGTATGTTGATTTAACCTGATGTGCTTAGCTGAAATTATATAACATGAGTAACAAGAGTTATGGCCTAAACCTAAGACTTTGAGTCAAAATGTTCCTTTGTATGAACACCAAAGGTAGGCCGGCGTATAGGGTCAGTACAGGGATATCTGCCTATAGGTTGACAGTTTCGTGGAAACTTTTGTCATACAGAAACGTCTCCTAGGACTTTTCCAGTATCTAACTTTTCAGTTTGCTTCTGACCTTTTTCCTTTTCAACATTTCTAAACCCCGTCTCAACAGTAAAGCAAGCAAGCAAGTAAGCAAGCGAGCGCCAATGGCAAAGTCATTATATTAATTGGGACTGGGGAGAAAGGGGAACCGTTTAGGTCTGGTCTTGTCTTGTAACCAGTTTTTGTTTGTGTTTGGGGTATCGGATGACCCCCACCCTTCTACTAACTCCCATTGGAGGCTTTAGTCTCGGGTTGTTGGGTTCCCCCTATGTCAATACCATGGTAATAATCTGAAGACTATATCATTTTACTCCCCCGGGTACCACTACCCGTAGCTTTCTCCCATACTTCTCTTTCCGGTGCCCTCTCTCCAATGTAACCAACAAGCAATACCTCGTTGGCTTCGGGAGGGGACCTGTTACCTCGAAACTGCAAACACTAGGAACAGAAGTTTTGTTTGTTAATATTTCAGCTTTACACTATCTGTAGATTGACCTTTTCCAGATGTATTGATTGCAGTATTTGCGCATGCTTGACAAACAGAAAGATTTAGGAATTTAGTTACATAGAATTATTTGTAATTTTTACACTACAACGAAAACTTTTATTTGAAATACAGTTCCAAAGTATTACTTACTAGTATTTTGTAAAGCTTTACAGTAATTGTTTAGTTTTGCTAGCCCCCCCCCTACCAAATCCATTTGGAAATTATGTGAGCTCTGCACTAACTCATGAGTAATATAACCTGTCTTTGCAGTAAATCCTAATGTGTACTAAGTCTGGCACTATGTAAACTTTGGGCCTCGTTTGCATGAACAAATTCAGGTACACAAAAAGGGGGAAGGTAGTGTTTCAGAGAGCTAGAGTAAACGAGCACGCTTTCAGTTTCAAACTCTGGATTTTAGCGGGATTACATGGCAATATTTTCTCTGGCATGGAATGTTTTAGCTGAATTAAATGCTTGAATCAGACCTGGCACATTGCTTCATAGCGCGATTATTATTGAGGTTTACTGCAGTCATTTTGCGGGTCACTGTGACAACGGGTACGGCAGTTGGTGAATATTCGTTGTTACAGAAACCTGCTTAGTTTCTGCGATTTGTACCGCACTACTGATGAATTATTGGCTTTATTATGGTAAGAATCAATCACAACGATTGAACGATAAAAAGAAAATCTATTTGACAATTAAAGGTAAATTTACTATTGGTGTATTACAATGTCGCTTGCTTACACTTTGCAGTGAAAAGGTCATCCAGTTAAAGCTTATTTTATTTGGTTCAGCCAAAAGTAGACCGTTAAAAATGCAGGAAAACCGTTCCTTGTGAAATACTCGCGTTTCATAATTTTCAGCTTCATAAAGTTAACATTTTGTCCTTCAACTTCAGTAATGCGGCTACGGCTTCATGCTCACAGCGGAAAAGTGTGAAGTTTACACAAGTTTGTTTACAAGTTTGTTTTTGTTTACACGGTTCGTATGCTGTACCCTAAATATATTTTTCTATCACCCACGCTTCGATTATTTTCCTGGCTCACACTAGTCTATGTCCGTTTATCTCTAATTTTCTGTAGCTTCGTAACTAAAATAACTGAGACTAGATTGTCTCAACTTGGTCTCTCCGGCTGAATAATGTTTACATAACGAGTCAGTGGAATTGAACATCTTGCAACAATATTCATCCCAATATTAATGTTTGTTTTCAATGTAATAAATTTATAGCTTTATCAGTAGTGCAACAAGAACCTTTATTTAGATTTATATTTAAAATTGGTGCAGTCCTGTCTTTATGGCCCAGCTGGTTAATGAAACGATGTGGTTGTTTTGAATAAAACCCACTGACCAATGAGATTTCAATCAATTCGCGCATGAGTTTGACCAAATATGCTCAAACATGCACTATATTCCTGAGTAGAGTACGCTTCACGAAGAGTTTTCGTTTTATATTAATTTTAAATTGAAAAATAAACGCGGTAATAGTTTTTCCAAATAGTCGCAGCAATGCGTCGTACAGTATACACAACCATATACAACAACGACATTTGCGGGGGGTCCACTTCCACTAGGTCCGCAATTGCGGGAAGATGGACCGTTAGCGTGCAGAGCATGGCTCGAGAGCTGACAACAGAGATCCTTCAAGCTGTCACACTCTTATCTATTATGTACTCTTCCACATACTTAATTACGAAATGACAGCTTCTGAATATTGTGTATAAGCAGCGGCAGAGTCTGCCGCGTAAAAATGTGATTTGCAGGTCTGCAGGTTCTTAGTTCCATTAGTGTAAGTAAAGACAGGAGTATTAGTCTCCTACACTATCATGCATGCTAACATTCCAGGAGGTTATGGATCGCTTCATTATCTCCCCAAGCACGAACCATATTCCTTTTTCGATTGCCTTTGTCAGATTGAGCTGATAAATTTAATTTTTGAGGCAGTCTAATTTCAATTGAGCTAACGCTAGTTAGCTAGCTGATTGAGCTATTTCGTCAAATCTTTCTATCTATCGGTTAAGCCCGGTTCACGGTGCTTTGTGCTTTGTGCTTTGTGCTTTTGCGCTTTAGTGATTTGTCCTTTGATGGTTCACGATGGCGAGAAAGCACAGTGCTTTGTGCTTTGTGCTTTCTCGGTTCACGATGGTGATTGTACTTTGTGCTTTGTGCTTTTGTGCTTCTGGTGTGCTTTGAACAACAATGTTGAAGATTTTATTTTCTGCTCTTGCGCTCTGCAATCAAATTAAGCCTATCTCTCCGCTGATTGGCTGGAACAAAGAACAAGAAAAGATTACATTAGCTAATCTTAAAACGTTTCTTTATTTAATTTTTGAATAATTCCCATGTCACGGGACGTGTGCTTTTCGTGACTGTGATCGTCATCGTTATGATGATCATCATGATCTTTGTCATCGTTAACTATGTGTCTTCAGTCTCCTGAGCACAAAGCACAAAGCACAGATGGCAAAAGCACAAAGCACAAAAGATAAAGCACAAAGCACAAAGCGCTCCATCGTGAACCGGGCTTTACAGCCCTTCGCATATGTGAAGTAATGAGAAACCACAACAACTCTTAACTTTATGGACGTCGCGATAACTTTTAACCTAATTTTTATCGTAATGAGTTTTAATTTTTGCTTACCGGGCCTAACTGCCCTCAGGTTCGTGAGTTCTTACCACTATGAAAATCTAACCTAGGCAGTAGAGATGAGCACGGGCCGGATTTTTTCTGCCCGGCCCTGCCCGGCTCGGCCCGCTCCAAAATCTTGCTCGGCCCGGCCCTTCCCGGCCCGCTGACAAAATTTTTCGGCCCGGCCCGGCCCGGCCCGCTCCAAGATTCGGCCCATTCCCGGCCCGCCAAAAGAAAATTTCCAAAATTTTACTAACAATATTATTTCAAAGGCTCCATTGCAATATGGAAACGCTAAATTATGCTACAAAATGTTAAGTTTTGCTGTAAAATAGCCAGAATGAGTAGATATTTAGCTAATTTTAGCGATTTTAGAACATTTTCTAAAGTCGATCCGGCCCGTTTCGGCCCGCGCCGGCCCGCAGTTATAAAATTTTGTCGGCCCGGCCCGGCCCGGCCCGCTAACAAATGGATGTCAGCCCGGTCCGGCCCGGCCCGCGGGCTGGGCCGGGCCGGGCCGGGCCGGGCCGACGGGCCGAAATGCTCATCTCTACTAGGCAGCCACCGCAACTACTATAAGTCGGCACAGTTGACTAGGTAATGTGTAATGAAGTGAGCAAGATCCAAGATACGATCTGCTCAAACTCTAAACTCCTCTTCTTTACACGGAAGGTCAGCACGTCTGTTCGCAATGAAGCAGACTTAAGCACCAGATCTCTGAAAGGTGGTGTTCCAAAATCAGAGATTCTCTGCGGCCAACCTTGGTAGGGGTCTTCGTCGGTGAGTTCGTTTGAGGCTCCTGAGTTGATTTCCAATCGGACAGCAAGAGGGGTCAGCACTTGCTTCCTTGATGGCTTCCTTGATGATTTCCAATTGAACAGCAAGCGGGGTCCGGGTTCCGTGAATAGCACTGGCTTTGAATGAGTTCTTAATCACTGGTTCCTTGGTTCTTCCTTCTGGCTAGTAGTCGCACGGTAAACGCACCGTATGTGAAGGCAAACGCGCCTTTGTTGCTTGTAATAAGACTCGGTAACTAACAAACTGATGATTTAATGAAAACACTACAATTACAATTCGTACAATTCTGTGCGTTTAAACTAACAGTTACTACAATACTAACGATAAGGTTACAATACAATCAGATACAGTACAAGTTTACTGTACCAGAGTTGCCAGATACTTTCCCTTCCTAGGTTATTATTAATATTATTCCGTTTTGTAATAATATTACAAACTTTGATTACGTTATTGGGGACAAGGTCGATACTCTTAACGCCTTTTACACCCTTCTACTCTACTAACTCTTTCTAACTCAACTTCCCTATATGCTGTGTGTTGCCCTATATGCTCGTGCTTTGTTACTCTTTATACGTCCCCTTACAATAGGACTGTCAAACTAATATCACAATAATCTAAGTTACTAATTATTAACCTAGGGACGGTCTTTGGGTGAGCCCCTGAAAGTCGGACACCGCTTTCGCTCCGACACTCAGTTCAGGGATGCTATGTGAGATAGAATTTGAGGATGAGGGAAACAGATGGGAGTTGGGAGGTCCTTCCTTACTTATTCCTAGTTTGGTCTAGTTTAACACAGTTGTACAATAAGGGTCTTCTGATCTTCTGGACAGGAATCAAAGCAAGAGGGTCGGGGTGACGATTTTGGAAAGGGAGGAAGTTGACATTTTAGACTGAAAATGGTGACTGGGAGTCAATGAAAGTTCGCTCTGTATAGGATTTTAGGTCTAGCCCAACTTTGATCAGGTTCTGGTCTGTCGCTGTCCCTGCCGCCGTTTACTCTACAAGATCATTCAGTTTCCAATGTACCTTCGCTAGACTGACTCGGACTGATACTGTTCACTGATAATAGCTTCCTTCTAGGTCCTTCTCCGGACAATACTGATACCAAATAATCTGACTGAATCACACTGAATCAAGGCTCTGACTGGGTTCACCGTACTGTAATCAATCTCGGACGCAACTTTCGGCAGGACAGGGCTTCTTTCCTCGCCTGAATCAAATGGGATAAAACCCATTAATACAAGGTCACGGTGCGGGAATCGAACCCAGCAACCATTACTCGTTCTTTTGCTTTCCTGGCCCAAAATGTGCATTTTGGGCCCTATTTGAACTTATGAAATGACGAAACGACACAAAACCATTGGCTATTGCCTTTTTGACAAAATTAACTGTTCCTTGTAATTTCTTGTCACAAAGCAGGCCTTCTTGGCCATTTTAGAGTACAACTTGTTGATTTTGGTTAAGCTTGAGATAATTCTTTGCGCAGACAAAACGATTCGTAATGTTCTCACGTCTGGGCCCAAATTAGGTCTTAATGACTTGCAATTAGACGAAACAACTCTTGAAAACGTATAACCTTCGCTATTCGTATATTATTTGAAAACCTTGCTTGTTACTTTCCTTTTCTTGCACAAACCGGGCCGCCTGGCCCGTCTTAGATTAATACAAACGGAGTCTGACAGAAACTCACAGGTTCGCTTGAACAGATTAAATGACCGAACAAAACTTGCATTTCTGGCCTAGTTCTGGCCCAATTTCGTTGATTTGCCACGGGAAACAGGCTTGCTTCCCGTGGCCCGCTGCTAATCTTAAACGTATACAAAACTTGATGTTTTTGAATGAATTTCTAATGTTGGAAGATTGTCAGATATTTGATGCTTGCTACAATTAAACTAGCTACTGCCTAACTACCTAAGTACATTAAATTACTGAAACCTACGTAATGCTAACTTATGAATTAATATTGCTGATTATTTGATTAAACATTCTATGGCTAATCAGTTTTCCTACCTATAGTTGAATAAAAAATAAATTAAGATGCTGCTTTGTGAATGAGTTTTTGCATATAATTATTTCAACTATTTGCATTACCAAAAACGCAAAAACTCACTCACTCACTGTCTCAGCAGCCATTCTGTATTTATGATTAAGGGCCAAATTGCTACTCAATTTGTCCCACTTCCTGCCTAATACCTGAGCAATTACACATTCATTTTGGCATTTCCACGACCCTTATCAAACAAAGGGAGTTTACATGGTATGCCCTCAATCACACTCACAGTCACACAATTTTGATTCAGAATTCACACTTAAAAGGGCTAAACTTGGAACCTCATAACCCATAAGGAATTTACCCAAGAAGCCAATTACGTAAATTTAGGGTTCACGTTCACACAATTATGAGCACAATCACACCAATACCAACACAAACGACTACACATTATAACACAAATCCTAACACTTTCTTACCTAAAACTGCCTAAATCTACCTATTCTTCGTATGCACATTTTGTTGTGGTTTTGGGAATTAACGGGTCTCCGTCTGGAGCCCAGATTTTGTAAGTTTGCAATTTTAACCAAGACTATAACTTTGAAACTTTGAGAACTTTGCTGGAAAGCCAAACGAGTAATAATTGATCGGCAATTATTACTAAACAACAACAGTCAGTTCCGCTAAGGACAGCTTGATTAACTTAACTTAGGGGAAGCCGGCCATTCCCCTCAAAAAGGCTAAATAATTAATGATTAAAACAGTTTCTAAGTTTTAATTCCTATTAATTTTAGGTAGCCGACCTACACACATAATATTACACAATTACAGACAATAGTTTTAACTTCAGTAGTGCCTAACTGTACGTATATGGCCGGCAATTCCTAATTGTCGGCTGTGGGGAGAAGTATTCCCTAGACTTAACTCAGTTCAGAACATGAGGTCGTAACCAAGGGACCTCCTATCTCAACTCAAGGGTGGGTCCCCACTCAAAATCCCTTCATTACTAAAATAAACCCCAAAAGATATAAAAAAGAAAAAGTGACTGGCCACGAGGGCTCGCTGAACAGAAATAAAACTGGCCACGAGGGCTCACTGATTAAAAATGTAAAAACTGGCCACGAGGGCTCGCTGAGTAAAAATGTAAAAACTGGCTACGAGGGCTCGCTGAGCGAAAATGTTAAAACTGGCCACGAGGGCTCGCTGATTATAAGCAAAACAAAAATACTGGCCACGAGGGCCCGCTGGTGCAAAAGGTAAAAAGACTGGCCACGAGGGCTCGCTAATTTTCAGTTAATAATGAGCCAAAAAAGGGCTATATTTTGATTGAAATTTAAGGCCCGAAGGCCGAAAAACCAATGTAGAAATAGGCCGAAAAAAGGCCTTCTAAAACCTATAAAAGTGCGTTTATAGTGCGTCTGACCGAGCATAATACGCTCAAATGGCCCTAGTTCTTGTGTGTCTCTGCTTCGTGTTCGCTCAAGTCCTCTCCTCTGACCTGTGTGGGCCAGAGGAGGTCCTAACTCGTGGTCCTATAGGGGGGTGAAAAATGCGTTGGGGATTCTCCGGCCAAAACGCTGGCACACCAGGAGACGCACTGAGAGAGAGGGGGGATACACGGCCGCTCTCGGCCGGAGCTGAAGCAAAGACTGACTGGAAATTTTGAATTTCCAGTCAGCCGTCCTCACGCCTGTTGCGGGTCTCTTTGAAGCGGACGGGATTTCCAGACTCTTCTGGAAATCCCCTTTGTGACCGCAGACCCGACGTGGGCTGTTTGCACGCCTGGCCCACCGGAATAGAGATTTATGGGGGGTCTAGAATTATGACCCCTTTGTGTGATAAATTTCCAGAGCTGAAATTCCAGAAACTTTCCAGACTTTTTGGTTAACACATAAAGGTAACCAAAGGGGAAAGTTCCTGATAAAAATATTAATTTTCTTGAAATGAAAAATGAAATAATGGACACTAAAGGCCTCTCGGGGCCCAATATGAAAAAATGAATATTAAGCGCTGATATTACTGTGAACTTTTGTAAAATTTGTATTTGATATTTTTTAAGGCGCTCCTTTATTCACTGGCCCCTTTCTCTTCCTTTTAGTGACGATTTTTCGGCCAGGAACAAGGGAGGCCGCTTTGTTAATCCCAGCGACAATTGCTCTCCCTTACTGGAGCTGGAAGTTCCTACCGTAAGGAACAGGAGGGCAATTGTCGCGCAAAACTTGTGCATACAAAGAGTTACCTAATTTTCTAGCTAACTAAAACTAAATATTAATAATCTACGTACGTAACTACCTAAGACCACTTATTTTCTTTTTATTTTAACAGTTTTGGAGAGGGTTATGCCCCCTTCGAACCTATTGTTGCCTATAAAGTATACACTAAGTCTTCCTCTGCGAGGCAAGTCTTCGCTGGGAGAGGGCCAACAGAAGCTCAAGAATGGATAGAGGGATGAATGAAAGAATGAATGGGCGTAACAACAAGTGTTTGTTACGCCCACTTAAGAAGTTTATGTAAGGTTAAAATTGAAGAATTAAAATTTAAAGTTACAAAACTATTCTAACCCATATCTTTCGCAATATTGGGAGCTAAAGACCGGGTTTGAATTTTTAGAGTCAGGAAGAAATTGTCTTTCAGATGAGCCCAGGTTATATTATCACCCAAAGTCTTCAAAATTCATTAATCAGTACCTAATTACCGCTAATTAGGCCTAACTAACGCATATTAGTGCTCCTGAACCTTATTTCATACACCTAGCTACGAATATTTATATTTTAGTGACCCATCTTCCAACTTACGACTGTATATGTCATTTTTAACTGCAATTTCTGTAATAATTCACTACTTTCTGAGTGATACCTTTGATAAACTTTCCTCTTTACTAGTACAAGTTTACTTCAGATGAAATTTTGAACCATTTTTCAAGCAACAGGAGGCCTGTTAAGGCCTGGGGAAGAGTAACGACTCCTCCGTTAGTTGATCAGAGACTATAGTTGGGGCCTATTACTGACCCTGGAGTGGTAACGACCTCTCCATTAATTGTTAGCCCTGATCAATCCTTATTAGCTCATATTACGCTGGGTTCCTATCCTATTCTGGCACTACCTATGCAGATTATAACGCTATTTCTAACCTTATTTCTTGCACCTAGATTCTACTGAGTTCCTATTCTCTTCTTGCGCTGTTCATTCGCGTCCTAATACTATTATTAACCTTGTTTCTTAACCACGCTAGAACCTATGTCCCGATTAGTAAGTTTTTTGAGTGATTTGAACCGGCTGGCAACTCTGATACTCACAAGAACAAAAGATAATTACAACGATTGTTTGGACGTTCACACACTGCATTCTAGGTTCTGAATAACTGAATCCAAAAACAACAAACAATAAAATTCCAATTCAGATCGCGATTCGTGGTTTACTGAGTTTTCTTAACTTTTAGAGTTTTAATTCATCCGTAACATTACAAATGTCATACAATCTACTACATAGCTATATACTGTTGTTTCTTTCCATTCTCAGGATATTTGAGGCTAATGAAAATAAATTTCCAAGTGAATTATGCAGTTGTTTTTGTATTTTGCTAGCCAAATCGAGATTAGACAATACTCTGGAGCTAGCACAATATTTTTTCAACCGTTATTGTTTCACTTGTTATTTCGTTTTCCTGTCCTGTTAAGGGGGGGTATACGCACATTTTAACAAGGGGGGTATGGGGGTATTGGAGGTTGGCCCCTCAAAAATTGGAGGTTCGGTACAAGGGTTAGCAAAATCAGGGCCAAGGGCCAAGGGACAGTGCCAGAAAAGAAAGGTCAAAAAAATTAATGAAAATTTTAGCCAAAAATAGCCAATATTTTTTAAAATTGCGAAAAATTTTCAAACAATCACGAAAAGCTGCATATTGTGCTTTAAAATGGCTGTAAAATAGCTAATTTATAGCTAATCGCTTAAAATTTGCAAAAATTGTACTTTTTCAAGACAATTTTCTGCTTGTACCCTCCCCCCAAATTTGAGGTAAAGGTACAAGCGCAGGTAAAATTTGGCCTGAAACAGGTACAGGACCCCTCAACTTCTAGGAAAGCTCTGGTTTTTTGCAAGCAATTAGGTAACATATCATAGCTAAAAAGCTAATATTAGGAATTGATATATATGTATGTATATATCAGAGATGAAACCGGGTCACCGGGTCACCGGGTCACCGGGTCAGTTCGGGTCACTATATGGACCGGGTCACCGGGTCACCGGGTCAGGAGCTCTGACCGGGTCACCCGTTATTTTTGGTTGAGCGAAATGTTTTTGCTGTTAAAGCACATTTTTCAGAATTTTTATCAATTTTTGCCATCTTAAAACACCAACAGTTCAAATTTCAAAAACCAGCAATAGTATAAAAATATACTTAACTTAATTGTCTAGTTTTATAAAATGCTTGTCACTGTGGTGTCCTCATAATATTTGTAATGTCCCGTCAGGGATGGGTCTAGCTTTGAATCTGATTTCCTTGAATCTTAACTAGAAAAATAAAAAAATAGGACATGGGCCCTGAGAGTCCGAAATCCTTATTTTCAATTTTAAAAATGTTCTGTGCTCCATCTACTGCAGGTTTCCTCATCGCTGCTCTCGTTTCTTCCTAAGGGGTCATCCTGTGTGGATTTCAGAACCATGTAAGTAGGAAAATCTGAACAAAGTAAGGTTCACTCACCGAATCTGCGTTTTGATTTTAACTTTCTAACTGCTATGACTTACTATCCTTAAGGACTCGTGGATTTTGATTTGATTTTATTTGTAAGATAGGTTGTCTGAAGCAAGATTAATTCTAAAGAATCCCCGCTGAATGAAACCCTCAGCCTTTTACAACTGAAGAAAATACTTTACCACAGTAATCATAAAACACAAACGTGCTTACGTTAAGTCCTGTAATTAGAATTAGATGATTATAGAGTATTTTCTTCCATACTGACTCAACAAGTTATGTAGTCCACTTCATAAGTGCGAGTGCGAAATCGTGCAAAACAGCTTTGATCCGGCTTAATACTTACAATATTTAGTTTCCAAATTTACATTAAGGAAAGCAAAATTTTTGCCCAACTTATTTTAGACGCCAAAAATGTCCAAAAAGATTAAAGAACCCCTACAGCACCCTAATACAAGGGTTTTTAATTTTTCCAAGCCTAAACCTAAAATTTCAAAAATACCGGGTCACCGGGGCACCGGGTCAGGGGTCGACCAGGTCACCGGGTCACCGGGTCAGTAAATAGCGACCCGGTTTCATCTCTGGTATATATATATATATGTGTGTGTGTGTATGTATATGTATATATATATATATATATATATATATATATATATATATATATATATATATATATATATTTATACAGAAAAAATAGAAAAACGCCTGCCTGCAGTCACTAAGGCCGACGCCTTAGTCCGAACAGGAGAGAGCCAATGGGCGCTGTGAGCGCTCTTACCGAGAGAGAACTAGTCTGTGGAGCTCCTGCCCGGTTTTCCAAGAAGGACAGACAGCTCGGCTCTATCTGTGCTGCAACATAGCCAGAGAAGGTTTTATCAAAACCTCTCTGACTGTGCTATGCACAGAAAGAGGACTGCAGTGGCCCGCGGATCTCCGTAGAGATACAAACAGCATTTACATCAAGAAAATGAGGTAAACGCGGGCCAGCAGGCGGAACCACGAAGAATACAAGGATCCGTGTGTAAGAAGCCTTGTATCCTTCGTGGATCCGCCTGCTGGCCCGCGTTTACCTCATTTTCTTGATGTATATGATAAATATATATATATATATATATATATATATATATATATATATATATATATATATATATATATATATATATATATATATATATATATATATATATATATATATATATATATATATATATATATATGTGTATATATATATATATATATACCAGCAGCTTGGACGCTATATGCGCACAGTTGCATACGCTAATTGTACACGCTCAGTATACTCTATGAGCAAAAAGTGTATGTGCATTTTGCTCATAGAGACCGTGCTCATAGAGATGTGAACTTTACCTACTCTGTGAGCGAAATATTTTTTGAAAATGCTAATTAGCTTAATTAGTTAATTAAGCTGAGCTTATGATTAAAAATGGCTTAAAGTTTTTCACTAGGTGACCTGTTTCGAGCCTAATCCTCCAAAGTGTTCCAAATTTTCTGAAATTTTAACGGATAATAGTCAGGATATATGGTTACTGTTACTGCGTGATATGCGAAAAGTTTAGCGGATTTTTAATTTTTGTAAACTTTGCACTTGACTGCTTGTGCTTTTTAATGTGCTTAGCAGTAAACAAGTAGGCTCCTAAAAGGAGCATCATCCCGATGTTGTGTTAGCAGCAATGATTGTTGCACTTATACTTTAAGATCTGCTTTGCATTTTGGAACAAACTGTGTGCTTTCTTTTTTACGGCCCTTTTGTTATTTTTGCTCTGAGTGCTTTATCTTCACAGATCTTTATCTTGGTTATGATCCCCTCCAAATGGGGAACCTGTTTTACGACGTCCCCAAATAGAGAGCCATTTCGTAAAAACCTGTAGCAACTTATTTCAAGCAAATCCAGCATCCCCAGTTTAGCATTAGTCACTGCGAGGCGACTGCGCCCTTCGGTTGGTCATATGAGCTATATCACATATTCACTTTTAACAAATATTTAACTTCTTTGTTACAAAATTCGCTTGAAGTTCCCTTAATAAAAAGGCATAGTCTCCTTACTTTTTACTTGCAGGAAGTATAAGATTTTGTTAACTCTAGTGTCGTAAGATCCCTGCAGAATATCTCTGGCGATTCCGATGTAGTTTTCAAGGGATGGAGTCTTTGGCTGGAGCTGCTGTGTTTGGGTTATTACGAATGTGACCTCCATGAACGGTCTGGTCCAACTCTTTAAATACATAATGCTAAAATCAAAGCAGTCAGCTAGCTTCACTCAAAGTACATAAACACATCTGACTCCAAAAATCGTCAGTGGGCTATTAATCAAAAAATGTGATGTTGCCCATCTTTGTCTGCTCCAAACGCTTTCCTAGTTTTAGCAAAAACCTGCATCGGAAAGCTGCAGTTCTCTGTCTCTGACTGCTTTCGGTAAAAAATCAAACTCAAAAATTTAAGAACTTACTTTCAACTGCTAATAAAATTTAGACTGAAAAAATGACTATTGTATAGAAATGCCAAGTCAAAAAAGGAATATTTCAGAGCGTCAATGCACCGACCAGGTTCAAGCCTAAATGAGAGATGACTGATGAATGTGACAATCTAATTTGCATATTAAGATATGATTTTGTCTGAATTCGAAAATCCAACCGACGGGGGCACTGCACAAAAGATTAAAGGAACTGCAAATTCAGGATTGGAAAGGGGGGCTGCAATTGAAAAACACAGCTGAAATAGTTTCTTGTTGTTATTTACTTTGTCTAATACAATTCTGCATCACGCAATACTTAGGGAAAATAGCTGGTGTCCCGTTTTCGCACATGCACCCTCTGCACAAAAACGAAATCCTTAACAAGCTCCAATGCTAAGCATAGACCGTAGTTTCAATGTTGAGCTAAGGCAATCTATTTTGCTACAGATTCGATAACAGCTATCCCGCCTTTAGGCGGGATAAAAACCTCCACAAAATTGGCATGTGGCTAAACTTTGATGGGATTTATCTCGTTAGGAATCAATATCGTGACCCGGTACAATTAAGAAAATTTGTTTGGAATAATTGGATCTATCAATTGGGATTTTTTGTATTAGATGATTTTGAGAATTTGCCATTTTTGGCAAGAAGCCAATTTTGCGTTTCTAATAGCAAAACGTGAACAAATTCTTGGATTATACTACAGAGACATTTTTGCAAACTTTGGGACCAATCGGAAGCCTACAGCGTGTCAACAGCCATAATTGGGGGGGGGGAATGCATGACAAATGTCGTGTTGCACGTGCTTGTGCTCACTCAATTTTACACTTGCTTATACCCAACAATAGTCCTAAGGTGCCTTTAAATTCAAGACGTTGTCTTGGAGCAGTCCGTAGAAAAATTAAAAGCTTCGACCACCCCCATGCACGAATATACCGTAGATCAGCAACTTTGTGAATGCTCAGAAAAACCAAAACATCGAAACTTTTAATTAGAAGAAACCCAGGTATGTGACAATGTTTGTGCCCAAGCTGAAAAATTTTAGTCATTAGTGTATTTGGTATACACCCTTAAATGAAACCAGAGGGTCTCTAAAAGGGGCAATGTTACACAGCTGAGCTTGGAATTGCTGACCGAACTTTTATTTGATCAATAGTCAATACTTGATTCCAATTTTGTTAGTTTTCCTATACAGAACAATTTGTCTTCAGGTATAATTGAGATGTCTGATTTCTTATAAAACAGATACGTCAAATTGACAATTCCAAAACAAACTTAGTTTGCAATTGATCACTTCGCGTTAAAAAAGTTTTGGCTCAAAATCATTAATCAGTCTATTTCAGATGCAACCTAAAATTGAAAGCCACCATACATGACAGTATTATTAGTTAGTTAGTTAGATAGTTAGTTATTATTAGTTAATTAGTCGATGGCTCAACAAATAACAATGCAGTTTGCAACTAATCTTCAGAGTACGTTTTGTCAAAAGATTTTGAGTACACCATTATAGCAAGTTTCCGCAGAATAGCCACATGAAAATCTAGCCAGTTGAATTCCATTCTTTTCGAGCACTTCTTCGAGCAGCTGTGCAAAGTGAGGATTAACTATAAGCAAGAGTACATGATACATAATGACAGCTGTGTACAGTAGGGCGGTGATGCCCTACTGTCATATTTTATTATTACTTAAAAAGATTCTTCATCCAAAATTAGTCCGAATTTATGTATCCCGTTTTTGTCAAAATTGCCCCGATAGTTCATAATTTGGATATGAAATAATGTAATTGTATGTCTTTCTGCAAAGATAGATCAGCAGTTTGTCTAGTTTGGTTTCGAAATTCTCTCAAAAGTCTCTTCTAAAATTTGATTGGCTGGGCAGGTCACGTGTGATCACGTGACTGGGTGTTCTTTCGTTACTTTCAAAGGCCCAGGCAGTCTTATTTATTCTGTCAAGCTGGTCGGTTGCTTTTTAGTCTGCGATTTTCCCTTTCAAAATTCGCAGTGTTTGCTTTACCGGTTTGGTTGGGGCCCTCAGCGCATTCGAAATCCGGGTTAGGATAGTAGAGTTGTCTTCAGTCTGGAGATAGACTGAAGGGGGCTCTCCACCTATATAATTCTGCCCTGGTATACAATTTTATGCTCTTGATTCCGCCTATTTATGCTATTTATAATGACTTCTATGCCTGTTTCTGGATACATAAACTCGTAAGTCTGGTGCCTATTTCTACTTTCTGGTGTTAATCCCCCCTCCTCCATTACAGCAAATTTTATAATACGGCCACTTGGCCTAGTGTACTTTAGCGAAGTCTTAGATTTGTTTAGTTCGGTAAGTAGGGACCTTAGGGCTTAGGTTTGGGGTAACGTAGTGGGAGTGGGTTAGGTTTCACGATTTCTGGTATATTTCTAATTGGCGAGGCTTGTCGAGGTTGGCCTGGAACTATCTCCCTGCCCAGGTTGCGTATCCAGTCCCAAGCGCACAGCACCCCCGTAAAGGTATTTGGCTGCCCAATAACCAGTCTCTGTTGCCAAAACTTTACAGCGGCCATAGTCTATGTATTGTCTCCTCCTCTAAGGCTTTCTAAACATAACGATAACTAACGAACTAAACGCAAACCTCGTGCATTTTTCCTTTTCACATTTGTATTTGTTGTGGGATAGTATCAAGTGCTAGATTTAGTGACTAATCATTCGTTATAAGAATGAGTAGTCAGCAATCCGTTATAGACATTGATGTGGAGGATAGAATTTTTGAGATGTTAGGATGGGATTTGGTCTGAAGCTAAAGCCGAAGGATTAAGTCCAAACTTTCACCAAAGCCCACGTTTGTGCTGACTGACTGTTTACTGTTTGTGCTGACTAAATTGCTGATAGATAATTACCTTGTGCTATGTTTGTGCTGACTAAATTGATGATAGCTAATTACCTTGTGCATTTTAATTAATTTTAATTCTGTACATTTTTCACATTGCTGTATCTGACCGATTGCTTCTGTGCTAGTTTCGTTTAGCTAAATTTTGATATCATGAAATAATTGCATTTAGTTTCTTGAATTTTGGCCTGAGATATCTTTAGTCCGTTATTGTCGTGTCTGAATTGCGGCCCTTGTTTGAAGTTGAACATTGTTCCTAGTTTGGACAAAGAAGTTAGGGGAGTTTCGCTGTTTTCTGATAGACAGTTTTATTTGCTAAACGGATCCAAAATTGGATACTTATCTCCCCACGAAACTAAGGGGGGTTAATGCGTCCAAGTTTAGGATTTTTGGGAGCCTCCTTCACCCCTTGAGTTGGGTTCATATGTCACTGATAGGTGACGTATGATGATACACACATACAGAACGCACTACATGAAGGGGAGCCGCAAGCACCGAGGTCAGAGAGGACCTGTGTTCGTACTTTTACCTTTCCGCGGCCAGCCACGCCACGACTTAGGCCATTTTGCCAGAGTTTGTCGACAAAGTCAGCGAAAGCAACCGGTCCACCAAAAAACCCGTTCACTGAAGGCACCCGTCAATCAGGTGGAAACTGAACATTCTGCAGGTTCCTGTCCTTCCAGAAGACAGCGAAATTTGGGAACTTCATCAGGTTAATTCGAGCAGTCCTGCATGGAAAGCATATTTCCAAATCAATTCGTGGCAGCTCATGGAAATTGACACTGGAGCAAGCGTGTCCCTGGAAAGCGAAGATATTTGGAGTAAGATTGGTACAAATGACCAAATGAAGCCTACAACGATAAAATTAATGACCTACACCAATGCCGACGTTCCTGTAGTGGGGAAAGCGGAAGTTATGGTCAAAACTACGAAAGACGGCAATGCCAGGAAATGGGATCTGTACGTCGTAAAGGGAAAACTACCATCGTTAGCAGGAAAACCTTGGCTGGAAGAGCTGAAGGTAGACTGGACTCAAATTGTGAAGAGCGGTCAAAGAGGCAACAAAATTGCTTCTACAAGGGGCACTGCCAAAGAACCAGAAATTGATGCACTTTTTCAAAAGTACAAAATAATATTTGGATCAGACTTAGGATGCTTGGCACTACCAGAAGCCGCTATGACACTAAAGCAAAATGGTAAACCTCGATTCTACAATTCACGGCCAATACCATTTTCATTGGTTTCACAAGTCAACGAAACCTTACAAAAGGAGATCAAAGAAGGCATCTTACAGCCGATCAGCCATTTGGAATGGGCAGCGCCTATTGTCCCTATTGTCAAGCCAAATGGATCCATACGGGTATGTGCCGATTTTAAGTGACTGTAAATCCAAATATTGAAGTTGACTCCCATCTTTTACCAAGGGTTGAAGAAATGTTGTACAAGTTAAATAGGGCAAAGTTTTTCTCAAAACTAGACATGGCAAGAGCATACCACCAAGTTCGCCTTAGCTCAAAAAGTAAAAAGCTTTGTGTAATCAATGCACCTTTACGCTTACTAGAATACCAACGCTTACCTTTTGGCATTGCATCAGCCCCGGCAATATTTCATCGATATATGGATAACCTATTAAGTGAGATCCCGGGGATTGCATGGTTTCTAGATGATATCGTTGTGACCGGTACAACAAAAGAAGAGCATCTCCAAAATTTAGAAAAAGTATTCGACCCTTTTTTCTGAAGTCAATGGCAGGTTGGGCTGAGAAAAGTATCAATTTGGAAAGAAGGAGATAACTTTAGTAGGCCACAATCTTTCAGAGGAGGTATTAGACCGATTCCAAACAAAGTCCAAGCTCTCCAAGAATTGGCAAAACCTACGAATCGCCAACAACTGAAAAGGTTTTTAGGGTTTTTGACCTACTACAACAAATATCTACCCAACTTTGCTGCAATCTGTCATCCACCATACCAACTCTTAAAACACAGCCAAGCTTGGATTTGGTCTGAAAAGTGTGAGGCTGCATATGTGAAACGGAAAGTAATGTTGACTAAAGAGTTAAAGCTTTGCTACTTCGACCCTTGTTTGATATTAGTGTTAGCTTGCGATGCTTCTAACTATAGGGTCGGGTGGTACTGAGTCACAAGCTACCAACTGGCGAAAAACGTCCGATTGCTTTTGCTTCTAAATTGTTGAACCAAGCCCAACAAAAGTACTCACAAATCGAAAAAGAAGCTTATTCTATCATCTTTGGCATCAAACGGTTCTACTTGCATTTGGTTGGACAGATATTCACTTTACAAACAGATCACGAACCATTGACGACTATATTTATCCCTCAAAACCTTCCCAATTTTATCAATTAGCAGGCTACAAAGACGGGCAGTAACTCTCGTGTCACGGCGCGTTTCATGAGGCACACATAACAGAGACAGGGAGAGAGAGAGTGAGAGGCACAGAGACAGAGGGGAATAGAGAGAGCGCGAGAAAGAAAGAGGGATAGTGAGACACATAGAGAGACGTATAGTATGCGAGTGAAAAGAACATGAACAAGCCGGGGGGGGGCATGCGGACGACGTCCTTAAGTACAGTTGATTTTTAACAAAAACCAGGGCGCTGGGGGAGGGCAAAGACCTCGCTAGCTTTTAACTTAACCTACTGCATTAATATTAAGGACTACTTATTGTTGTTCTACTGAGCACATCCTCACTCCACAGATTTTATTCAACAGATTACATACAGATTTACATGACCCACACTAACAAATAACAAAAGTGGTGTACATGTAAGTAATCGACAAATGAGCATAGGAAGCGGACGGCAAGACATCTGATGAATGACAATTTCGTAGAGGAAATAAACGTTCAAAAGATTTAAGCGGTTGTAGATTAATCGATTGATTTTTCAGTTCTTCCTGCTATTCCGCTCCCCTACGCAAACATGTTTAGACAAAAAAGTTCTGATGATTCATTTTGTTCTTGTCCCTGTTTCATCCTGGGCTTCAGTAGACAGCCTGTGGAATAGCACTAAAAATAAAAAAAACACCAATTTATATATGACAGGAATAACGCGAAAAAAAGACATACTGACTGTATCTCACAGAGCGGCGAAAGTGGATCGTGTTCCAATGGTGTCTTTCTCAGACGGAACGAAGTCTCGCATGACGCCAAGTAACAGATTCTGTCAAAAAGGGCCGTGCTGTTTGAATTTTGCAAGCGAGCACGTTAGACTGCTAATTTGAATACACGTACATGAAAAGCAGCGAAGAGTTCGGCAACTGTAGTTGACTGTTAGCCTTATTTGCAAGTGGAGACAGAAAATTGCTCGTAGTTTGCTCGCCACCCCTCCACTCCTAACGTGTGTGTGTATGCGTGCGCATGCAAATCAACGTGTTTTATTTGTCTGATTAGGGGTGGCAAATTCGCCACCCCTGCATACTAGTTGAGGCAGAAATAAAAGTTGTAATAAAAGCGGAAGGTTGCGCTAGGCTTGTTTTAAGTAAAAATTAATTCCTATCTTTCACCTTAATTCCTATCTTTAACGTTTCATAAACAAGTTTTAAGCAAAGAGCAGGGTCTCAAATTTCTGTTTCCCTTCATCCTCCTTTCAGAAAGAAATCAGCAGGCGTGAAAAGTCCATAGTTTGCGCGGGTTCAGTCGTCGCATGTAGTACGCGAAAAAAGCGCGATCTTTTAACCGTTAAGTAAATTTTAACATAGATTGTGTTTTCGCTTTTAATCGACTCTCTGTGTACCTGTAGCTACTAACTTAACTTCCAAAAAAATTCGTCTTTGACTACAAACCATGCTAGTGAAAGGGTTGATTAACTGTTCCCACCGGCGAACGGATGAGATGTTTTTGTTGAGAAGACATGGAGGCCGGAAAGGGGGGGGGGATTATATAAATGTCATTGTACAGGTCATACATCTGTTAGTCTCTTTGTATGACACACTGTTCCTTTATTGGAAAGCTGAAATGTAGACGCCGTGGCAAAATTAATTTGCATTGACCTGCATGAAAAGAACGTCACAACAAGAAAGACTAAGTCACAACTGTGTATACATCTTTTTCCTTTTCAGTTCTGCTGCATACATTTACTTTCGTTTAACCCATCAATAACCTTAGCTAAGCTAATTTGCATGTGCAGAAAGAAAATTGCTCGGAGTTTGCTCGCCACCCCTCCACCCCTAACGTGTGTGTGTATGTGTGCGCATGCAAATCTATGTGTTTTCTGTGTCTGATTAGGGGTGGCGAATTCGCCACCCCTCTCGCCACCCCGCCACCCCTACATAGTTATTGAACAGTCAGTCGGAAAACAAAGTTGTTATAAACAGCGATAGGGGGCGCTAGGCTTAGTGGAAGTTACGAAAGATAATTTTCTTCGAAGATGTCCTTATAAAAGGTTTTTCTTAAACGTTAATGGACAAAAAGAAAGAGCTGCCCGTGTTCGTTTATCCCAAGTGGAAGTGCGTTCGTGATCTTTTCGCACACTGTTGGGGGATTAAGTCCATTGAAACACAACATTAACAACCTAGGTGATTTAACAATACGACATTGCTTAGTAACGTAAATAAGGAAATGGTTTTAGGATGGGTAAGCGGGTGTTACAATGAAATTGAGGAAAAATATTGTAACAAATCAAAGTTTGTCGACATTGTTTACGTTTTCGGAGTCCTGCAGGCTTTTAAACGTTAAAAATGTCTACGATTATCTGTATAAAATGCTAAGAACCTGGTATACTTCATCCCCCTTGTTTCTTCTGCTCTAATAGGAAGAGGTTAAAATAATTGTGGGGCTTTTTGTTTGTAATGGCGGGACCCGAAAAAGGGAGACGACCCACCTTTTTTGTAAATTCAAATAGCAGCTCCCTTTTTTGGATACTTTCTGTTGAAACAGTAAGAGTACGTAGGAAATATGTTATATTTTATATCAATCAATTCTAAAAGTCTTCCCCTCCCTCCTTGTTGTTTCGTTGCAGTAGCTATTCTTAACACGTTTTACTTTCGAGAATGTCCCCTTTCCATATAATGTAAAACAAATCTATGCAAGCGTTTTTATTTGCAATCATGCTGAGACGACAGAAACAAGGTGATAGT
Source organism: Trissonchulus latispiculum (assembly GCA_030248195.1). Classification (NCBI taxonomy): domain Eukaryota; kingdom Metazoa; phylum Nematoda; class Enoplea; order Enoplida; family Ironidae; genus Trissonchulus; species Trissonchulus latispiculum. Next base: position 96,259 of record JASAND010028873.1, read on the forward strand.
TTGAACAGGTGTATGTATGTACATGCGTATAAACTGTACGCTCTGCAAAAGGAGGCTATTTTGCATATTCTTATATTACAACAGGAATCAAAACTGACACGGTTAATAAAGTTAGATAAACACTAAGGCGGCCTAAAAATGTGTAGCATACACATGTGTACATCCAAACAACAGTTTTCGTGATTTCTCTCCCTATGAAGTAATTTGCACAAGAGAAAGCGAGAAATAGTGAATGTTATGAAGCACAGGAACCGTAACGAAGAGCAGAATGAGAGGGGTAATACATGCATAAAGGAGTAATACATGCATAAGAATCGGCACATTAATATCGAAATGTCGGGGGTGTTACCGTTTTAGCAAAGTTAAGCATGTGTTCACATGCGAATGCACTAAAACAAATTTGATTATATGATGCGATTTGATTAGATTTAGTGACACGAAATTTAATTAATAACCTAGGTGTGTCTTTTAATCTTATCCCTAGAAATAAGATTAGCATAGATATGTAAATTTAATCAGTATAAATCTTTTAATTAGGTTTATTAAGCATTAAACCTTTTAAACCGAGCTTCTGTTTCTTTGTGCAAATGCATTCTGATATTCTGAATTTAAATTTTTTAATTTAAAGGGTGGAAGGAAAAACGACCAATACAATACTGAAATAGTTGAATGCGTAATATAAAATAAGGAGCAAACTTGCAAAGCTTAGTTACAATTCATACACTGAATAAAATTACATAAAGAAAAATAATTACAACGTTGGGGGATTTTTTTCCGGGGGGGAAACAAATCCCTAGTCAAATTTTCCTGTGTTTTTTGCGAAAACCTGTGTTTTTTGCGAAAAAAACTGCGAAATTCCGCACTTTTTTTGAAAATTCCGCAACTTTTTTCGGAGCTCTGCGTAAAGTTCCGCAAAAATTTTTGGCTTCGAGTAGAAATTTCCAGCTCTTTCTGATAATAAATCTACGTGTTTCCGGTACTTTTTGCAGAAAATTTCAAAAAATTTTCGCGCCTTCGGCGCGTATTCCTGTATTGTAGACACCTTTCAGTCTTATGATAGGACTCTTGTCCGAGATATGTAAAATACTTTGTAGTGAAAGCTTATCCAATAAAATTCTTTTCGCATAAACTAATTCCTAAAATACCTGAAGAAGTACACGCTTACACATAGTAACCACTCTGAAGTATGCATTTGTTGAACAGAGTCGCGGATATACGTACTTACATACATAGGTACATGCATAACCTGTTTAGACACCAAAGTGCACAAGAATAACCCAGAATCTTTGCTAAATCGCTCGAAAAAATAGATTTTCAAGCTTTAATTTTCCGGAAACATATGTTTTGCTGGAGGCTGTCACCCCCAGTCCCCCATTTTTAAATTCGTTTTTATCTTGGCGTTGTGCTTCATTCTGATTGCTCTGTTCTTTTTATTTTTACTATTTTTCCGAAATCTTTCTAGCTGATTTTAATTTATAATGTTGTATATAAATGTTCCCAAACCAAATTTTATACCAATTTTTCTCTGTGACAGCTTTGGTTTTCTGGCAGCCGAAATCTCAAAATTTTGAGTGTTTCTATTAAGGATTTTTTGTTTTACAAAATTTTAGCAGCTTCTGGGGGGCTCCGCCCCCCAGACCCCCCGCATTTTCACCTGTAACTTTATATTCTTGTCAAAAACACACGTATAGTTGTATATAATTTGGTTATACTATTCGCTAAATGTTAAAAATGCGTTCAAATACAACATCATACATGCGCAAGAGGTGTACTGAGGGTGTACCAGGTACACCCTAATTTCTGGGGGGATCGCGCAATGCGCAAGCAAACTAAGGAGCACCGCGCAGCGCGAGTTAAGCGAGCGCTGTTCATGTTGTCAAAATTGCAAAATTGCGCAAATTGGCATAAATTATTCAAAAACCACGTTATAATTAACGGAAATTCTGTCGTATGTATAATTCCTGAATAAGGGAGGTTTTAAAGAGCTTGCCAGCTGATTACAATGTGCGAAATGAGTAAAAACGGTGTGAGAAATTGAAGACTGGGCTGCACATCTGCTAATATATGCCTTGAAAATGTCACGAAAGTTGCTATTCTACCTAACTTATTATCATTGCAAAACTAAAAACTATGAATTTCGCAATTTTTTGCGAAGTTCCGCAAAAAATTTTGGAGGACTGCGTAAAAGTTCTCAAAAAGTTTCGACGAAAAAAAACACAGGGGGAAACATTTCCCTAGGAAAAATTTTCCTGGTGGAAAAAATTTGCCTAGGGAAAATATTTCCAGGAGGAAAAATTTCCCGGGGGAAATTTTCCCTCTGACACCGGCCCTTGGAGAATCTATCCTTTAAATATCGAACTTTGATGCAAAGAAACAGTCAAGCAAAGCAATGCGACCTGACATATAATAGTTCATCCGAGGTATTTTAACCCGCAGAACGAGAATTCTGTTATTTTAGCTTGCAGTAGCTTATAACTGGGGTAAAACAGCGAGATTTGAGGAGCACATTTTAGCAGTAATGAGTGAGGAGCAAACGGTATAGTAGTTTTGCATAGCTGCATAACAATACACGAAAAACCAAAAAGAAAAAAGAAACAACAGTAAAAAGTTAACTCATAATTGTTGGGCTAAATACCACCAGTCTCAGGACCCGCTGCTGGAAAAATATGGCCGGAACCGATCCTGGGAGTCTTAAGGCAGGCGAAACCCCCACATCATTCAGGCTATCATCATAGCTGACACCGCTACCGTTAAGGACCGCAAAATGAACCGAAGCCCGGTGGTTTTGTCCTCGCGCAAAAGCCCCATACACATGGTGTGGGTCCGGGGCAGTGATTGTGTGGTGGGGGGTATGGGGGTGTTTGAAAACCAGGGAGGCGCAAGGGGGAGCAAAATCTGGTTGGCGACGGGACTCCAGCATGCACCCAGGCTCATCCAAACAGTTCAGACCTATAAGCAGATAAATAAATAAATAAAAGAAACAAGTATTTGAACAGGGACAGCACTCAGAACCGGTGACAAACCTTAGAATTTTGAAAACTTTTATCGTTTTTGGAACAAATCTTTGCAGCAATAGAAGACAAAACAGAGTTAAAAAATTGCTGTGAAACTCGTCAGCCTTCTTGCTGCTTGAATAAAAGGGACACCAATAAGGAGTGTCTGTCTGACTTTAATTATACCGGGCATTGTTCAGCGACCCCCCCCCTCCCCCAGTTTTTTTGGTGAGCCGGCCTCTCATGACACCGGCCGACCGGAAGATCTACAGCCATCGATCACGCAAAATAAAAGTTTAAATATGAACCAGTGTTTTTTGCTCAAAAACGCGTGTAATGACACTTTTTTTCTGGAAAATAGCAAAAAATTTTAGCGATAGCAAAAAATTTTGGCGATAGCAAAAACTTTTGGCGACTGTGTAACGTTACATAAAGATTTTGGACAAATTTTGCCAAATATTCGGAACTTTTTCGAATGAACATGCATTTGTAATGGACAGGCTTGCCCCCCAGACCCCCTTTTATATATACATTGTCTTTTGTCCTTAACATGTGGCAGTAGTTTTGAAAACATTAAATTCCTCAAAAATGACCGTTTCTTGCCCCTAAAACCAGTTTTTTGCTTATACAGGCTTAACCACTGGAGACAGCTCAAAAGTTGCCACAGCAAAAATGTGCAAGCAGCCACTATTTTGACCACTTTTGGAAAATTTCATATTCGACACAAAATCGCCTACGTCCCCAGGCCACCCCACCGTAGCACCCTACAGCCACTTTGAGCATGCAATTCTATGACAAAAGTTGCTCATCTCACAAAACCGTTGTCCTTACCAGCGTACACCTGACCGGAAAAGGCAGTCTGGATACTCGTGGCCGTAGACGTGGAAGTGCCAAAGGGATGCCTCCCACCTTTACGTGCTGCAATAAAATGAAAATACAGTATATAAAGAATAGTAAAAATGAACAAACAGTAAATACAGATACAGAACACATTTTTGCATATAAAGTTCGAAGGGTTGAATGAAATTGTTTTGTAACTTTTGTGAAATCTATCACAAGCTTTACTAATATCAAAAACCAAATATCAGGCAATCAAATATTATAAGCCATGGGGTGAAAAAACCCACCCCCTTTTTGGGGGGAAAAACCCACCCGCCTCCTGGGTCACGGGTTGGAGCTAGGAGCTCCAAGACATACCAGCAGAAAGCACGACTCTTTCTTTCCTATGTGTGCAGGGTATTTTTTATGGATTTTTGCCGGGGGGGGGGGGAGAATTTTTTGCAAAAATGAGCAAAAAGAGCCCAGACTCCTGATATCTTCCTACCTACCTAGATCCCCTTTACCGACCAGTTAAGGATGCATAGCTGCGTTGGCTAGAGCTCCCGGTGAGCCGATAAGTGCTTCTTGCGGGTTTACTTTAGTGGGGGGCGCCCCCCACTTTTTGGGAACCCCCCCCCCCTCGAGCACCTCCCCCCACTCACCCTAGGGTAGGGTGCCTAGAAATTGCCAAAGTCTAAGGATTTTTGGTCAAATTCTCAAAAATTTTCCGGCTTTGGAGAAATTTTTGGTCAAAAATTGTCTATTTTGGTACTAAAACGTAATTTTCGAGCACTTTTTACCTTAGTTATAACTGTACATGAAGAAAACAGACAATGTTTACTGTATGTTTAACATTATTAGCCCATTGTATTCCCCCCACTTTGGGAAATCCCCCCTTTTTTGCCTAAAATAACACGGGAAGCGGGGATTTCGCGGAGAATGCAATTTTGGAGGCGGTGGCACTCCTCGCCCTGAAAAAGTACGACACGGCATGTGGTTGAGAAGTCACAATATTATTCACTAACCTCTCTTTTAAAAGCATCAATTTCACGATCACTTTCAATAATTTTAACAGCTACAATTTTGCCTTTCCAAACAGCTTGGCGCACAACGCCACAAGCTCCACGACCAAGCGACTAAAACCAATACACATCTATAGGCAAGATAAACTTGCACGTATGTAATGTACGTATTGTATAGTTGTACGTATATATACACCAGCGGCGCACCCAGTTTTCTAACGGGGGGCATAGGTGTAATTTGGGGGGGGGTAACCCTCCACCCCAGCCATTTTCCCAACCGCCCCCCCAAAATTTGGGGGGAGGTCCGCCCCGCAACTGGATTTTTAGGGTGATTTCTGCAAAATTTTTCAAAAAAGTCTAAATTTTGGCCTAATGTGTTTATTAACGCGAGAAATACACGTTTATATATATAATACAATAAAAATGCTCCGATGGAGCATGAAAAATACAATATGAGCTATTAGGGTCAACATTTAAATGTGTCAAGGACAAGATTTAAAACGTCTAATATGAGCCAGCATCTAAATTGGTAAAGGACAAGATGCAACTGGCTAATATGAGCCGCTACGTTTCTCTTGGGCTCATATTGACGCAAGCTGCCGTGGTTTCAACGGCTTAACATCACGACATCATACCATTTTGCCTACAGACTTTTACTTTTATTCCCAACTCTTTGAACAAATCCTCACCGTTTTGCGTAATATCAATAGCTTCATGTAATGTTTGGTTACAGATGTCCTGCCTGAATCTAATTTCGCCGCTCAACACCGAATTTAAGGTATCTGAACCTTATACAGCTAAAAGTTCTCCTTTAAAGTTGAATAGGGGAAATTGGCATATACCAGTTTTGAAACCTGATACTAGAACAAGTATAAAGCCCGTAAACCGGTATAGTCTTCGCATCGGCTCCGTACATAGTTATACCTACCCTTGTTTGGGGACGGGCGACGTGTTTATTATTGGGGGAAGTAGCGGCTAGATAGTAGCGAATTGGGGGTATCATCCTCGCGTCAATATGAGCCCAAGAGAAACGTAGCGGCTCATATTAGCCAGTTACATCTTGTCCTTAACCGATTTAGATGCTGGCTCATATTAGACGTTTTAAATCTTGTCCTTGACACATTTAAATGTTGACCCTCATAGCTCATATTGCATTTTACATGCGACTGCAAGAGGTATTTTTTCCTCCTGTCCTTCTTCCAATTTTTGGGAGCGCCGCCTTATTGAGGCTCAGAAACTCCGAAAAACGCTGTTTTAGGTGGTATGACCAATTCGCACGTCCAATAACACATTTGTATGCAAAATCGTAGCGTTCCAGCTATCTCAGTAGCTTGAACTTGGGAACTGGTTCAACTTCGAACCA